>JAQGBM010000567.1:0-13136 GCA_034698405.1 Symphylella vulgaris | reverse complement strand
CCGCCAAACCCCCCCCCCCCTGGCTCCGGCCCTGACTTAAATTAAGGTCATGACGAATACAAATTATAAAGTATAAACTAAAAATTAATATAAAAATTTTGAATACTGTATCCATGCATTCTCATTCGTATTATTCACGTACACCATCATGAATACGAAAAAAGTGTTCAGGCCGTTGTGACTCGTATATAGGAAATACAAGTTTTCATGCTTGTAAGGTGTATTTGCCGCTCAGTAAGGTTCATTCATCATTCAATCTAGGACATTCAAGATTCAATATTCGTTAAAAAAAATCCCAGTACTTTCAGTAGCCTATACACTAAGTTATATAGTTCGTTCGTAGATTATGGAGCATTATAAAAGCTATAGGTTGCTGTCGTTTCCACAATAAGTTGGCCCTTTTCTTGATTTAAATAGGGACGAAAAAGTAATTTCGATCATTGGATAGGACATTACGGTGCAGTTGTCAGTAGCATGATTGGTATATATCTATATAGCTTATAGGCTATAAGCTAAATGAATACGAAGGCCGCACTGTGTAATGTTTACCTTAAAAATAAATTCTAGCAAAAGAACTAAAAAAAATTGAATTGAATCGATGAGGTGTAAATTTTTTTATGCACTATAGATCAGACCGATTCAATATACAATTTTGTTTCGCAGCGGAATATTTATAATTAAAGCTTAAACTCCAAAAATAGTTTATCTAACTTTTATTAAAACTTAAAGTCCTATATAGCACCTCTAAAATATTTATTTAACTTACATTAAAACTTAAAAGATGTTTATTTTGTAAGTTGATTTCCACTTTTTATTTTTTTAAAAATAATCATTTTAATCGAGTTATTAATTTTCAAAAATATACGCTTCTTTACAATTTTAGCATCCTTAAACCGCGCCTCTGCATACTAAAACGTCTCTTTGGGGGGTTGCTTTTACTTAAAACTGTTAAATATGCTTATTTAAAAAAATTAGTAACATGGTAAAAAATAAATGTTTGGAAGAAAATAAGAAGTGGAAATGACTAATATAAACTAAATACAGTATCTTGAAGTTTTAATAAAAGTAGATGCCCATTGCCCATAGGCTACTTTAAAGATATTTTGTTTATATTAGTCATTTCCACTTGTTATTTTCTTCCAAACATTTATTTTTAACCATTAATTTTTTTAAATAAGCGTATTTTACACTTTTGAGTAAAAGCAACCCCTTCTATATAATTAGAGGCGTTTTAGCATGCAGAGGCGCGGTTTCGGTATGCCAAAATTGCAAAGAATCATATTTGAAAATGTTCATAACTCGATTAAAGTGATTATTTTTAAGAAAATAAAAAGTGGAAATTACTTTTAAAATAAACATCTTTTAAGTTTTAATGACATTTAAATAAAATTAATAATTTTTAGAGGTGCTATGACTTTAATTGTGAAAAATTGTCAACATTTTACCCAGGCCGTTCCGGGACTGTACATAACTTAATAGCCTATATACGGAGTATAACTTACTGATTAATAAACAACCTTGAGATGTACAAGTACTAGTATGTACGTTGGGGAGAGTTTTGTTCATATTTTAGCATAAACCCCGAAGGATTTCCTTAAAAATTGAATTATAAATCATTGCTTTTGACTTTAAAAAAAAATTATCTATGCAAAAGTATAGGGCACTTTGCTTTATAATTATTATCAATCCTTTTTCCAGAAAAGCTGCGGCTTGTTAGAAAAGCTATATCGTATTATGTATGCAAAGCTCTAATATTGTTTACATTACAAAGTATATAAGGGCAGCGAAGAATCTATGGCTTACTCATTGGACCGCTATGCCGACGATTGATTTTACATTTCAGCGGAGCGGCAAAGTCATACAACAATGTCCGCCCGTATATTATAGGTTATGGATATTCGTACTATATGTCAAAACATTATCATTGTTCCCCTTTATTTAGAAATCACTTTCATAGAGAGTAAACATCGCGCCCTCCTATGTCAACACAATAATGGAGAACACTCCTGCATCTTAGCTAACCTAAGTGTGTACGTATAGAAAAACATCAGAACTTGCGTTTGAGTTTGGGGAAAGTAAATTAACTTCCTGCTGTCGTGAGGTAAATTTATCTTCTGTCTTGTTCCAGTCGATGCTTATGGAAGAAATGCCTATAAGTTATTGTCTATAACCGTAATAGGATCAATATAGCTATTGATCATGAAAAAAGTTCAACATTTTATAGGGCACTTTTTCACACAGTGCCATAGATGTTGTGCAAATGGCTATCAAATTTAAAAGAGAGTGTTCGAAAGTTAAGAGTGTTCGAAATAGAAATATAATGGTACTATATAGTTCTAATAGGCTATAACTATCTATGTCTGTCCCCTATTGTAGGCTATATCTTCTATTACTTAAGATCTGCCCTTTTCAGTTCAAAATACATCAAGAATTCCGAACGGCTTGCAGGACTGATTTGAAAGTGGATGCATGCATGTTGATGCTCTGGAAGTTAGTTGATAGTTGTAAATTGTATTTACCAGGTTGGCTACGATTTACGTATCTGCAGACGTCAAAATTTACCATTAAACCAGTGAGAGTATTATTCTGACGAGTGAGTGTGATACTAATAATAATAGTCTATGTGATGAGAATATATTTTGATGTATCACATTCACAATCATGCCCATATTCGTTATATTCGTTATATATACGTATAGAGCCGACTGTGGTTTAGGGGTTACGAAGATTTACATTTATTAAAAGAGCTAGCTCATCCCTGGTTCACTCTGTGCTCAGGGCGCCCCCCCCCCAAAAAAAAAACGTTCGGAGCACTTCTAAAAATGAATCTTGTATTATAAGTATAGGCTGTCACACATAACTCAATAACTCCTGACCCATGCAAAGTTCTAGAACTGCATATATTCTTATAAACTAACAATCTGTACAGATCACATTTCTTCTAGAATATAATTCCAAATTCGAACTTTGGGAGCGGGTGCATTCCATATTTTTTTATCACCGAAGTTATACCGAATTTATAGCCTAGGCCTACCCGCGGTATATTTTAATAAAAAGCTTATTTCAATAACTTTCGGTTTATTTTTTACTCTATACTGGTAATCCATAAAAAATAACCGTGACTATATTTATACATAATGTTATAATGTTGAGAAATAGATTAAAATTTAATTATATTTTTATATAAGAGCTGTACTTACCCCGTATAAAGCTTGGAAATACGTAGACTATACGGTAATAACGGTATTCTGAAAAAAACGTGAAGAATAATTCTTAAAAATAGTTATAATACATTTTGCATGATTGCATTTTATTATTATGCAAGCCATATGTTCGAGCTTTTGAATTTGTTTACAGTACATGCCCTTGTTATTTGGGGATTTAAGACTGCGCTTTTAAAAATAATTGAATAAAGAATGAAAGAATTGCGAAAGATTGTACTAACTTATAACTTTAAAATATAAGTTATTTATTAATACAGCCTACGCAGTAAATTATATACGTATATACTACTTTCGTAAATTGAAAACGTACGCAATTTAAATAATATTAATTACATTATTCAATATTTGATAACAAATTAAAATTATAGTCACGAAAGCCATGCTCTAGGAGTATTTAGTGTTTAGTTGGCTTCTGCTGCAAAAGTTAAAAGTATACTGTATAAGTTATACTGTATAGTGTATTAACCTGCATTAACTTAGTAAATTACTGTATCCATATGAATTTCCAACATAAGAATATTAATATTAAGAACGATATTTCGCAATTCCTGATAATTCATCACTGCGTACTTTTTCAAAAAGCAGAAGAATATTCTTAGATTATTAAGGCTTATATAGGCTATATTATTGATCTGGTTAAAATCTCCTTATACCGGTAGCCAAGGGCAATACCAACATCAGTGTTGTCCTCGTCTTACACTGATTTTACCTATAACCTCAAGAGTGAGGGTTCGAATCCATATATCAATGTCAATTAGATAAGAAATTCTCTAATTATATCTCTGCAGTGAATACTCTCCTTATACCTGGTGCCAGTGTGTTTAGTCCTCTACTCGAAAGATCATATCGGTCCACGAACCATTCTTTTTAGGATGGTGTAGTGGCCGAGTGGTTTATATAGAGCACGGCTGGCTGCTAGGCGATTGGTGCCGAAGGGCCCGGGTTCTACTCCTGCCTGTCCCGGTTTAGGATTATATAATTGACCGCAGCTGGTGACGTAAATTAATAATCAATGAACGAAAAGGCCGTACAAGAATAGATGCAACTTTGCAAGCCTGAAAAATATAAATTATAAACTCGACTAAGAAGATTATTATTTTTAACCAGACGATAGTAGTCTAATCCAAGAATTTAATCTTCAGCTTTTTGAAAATCAAAACTTCACTTTTTTCAGACAGTAGATTATTCTTTTCTTCGTTTATTATTCTCATAATTATTTCCTTTCAAAAAATCATTCTTATAATATCGTAATTCGGGCATACATAATTATTTCGGAAAGTTAAAACCTTTTTTTTTTACAAATTAATTATATAACCAAATAGTCGCCTATTCCCGACTTTGGTTATAATGGAAAAAATATTGTTCTCTGAGGCAAACTCTGAATGCTAACGTCTTGGAGAAGTTGAGTCCTCAGTCCTCACCCTGCCCACTCCCAACTTCCAAGGCTGTAATATTATTACGTCACTGCTGACTGGTCGCCATTACCATTGAGAAGAATATCCATAGCTTTTGATTTTTCAAAGTTGAATAGGCATATAGAATTTTCTTTCACATAACTTGTGAATTTAGAAATATAATATAATATCAAATAAACGAATTCTTGTGGATATCTCTCAGTATATATCATAAGTAGGCCATTTGTATGGTCTTTTATCCATCATCACCTAGGTTATACCCAATACGTAAGTTTATAAGTTTTCACTTATTTTTTCCTTCATCGGTAAACAGGAAAATTTAACCGATAAACCTTTTTTATTCGGTACATCTGTGCCCTTTTGATAAATATTGAAAAGAAAAGAAAAAAATTCGATGAACTTTTCGGGTGAGAGAGTCCTATGAAATCAATCGTCCATAATCGATAAAAAAAAAAAAAAAAGAAAAAAAGAGAGCTAGCAGCGGTGAAATTCTCATAGTAAGTGGTGATTTTACCACCCTCTCTTATTCTATAGAGTTTTCAAAGAGAGTGTTGTGTGAATTTATTGATAAAAGAGTAAAAGCGTATATCCTGACACCGTATTACAACGATATAGACACGAGAAAGTGATTGAAGACTGCTGGAAACTAGCAATATAGACTAGAGCCCCTACCTCTTTTTTATTAAAGCGTGCCCTAAGAGCGACTTCAGAAGATTTTTTATTTTATTTCGTGTCATGCATGTGCAGTGCTTGGTTTAAAGTACAGTACAGTATATGTAAAAGTTTGGCTTAATAAAATATGGAAAATTTTACAACGCAGTTCAGTATGTAGGCTGTATTTTTCATTTTTTGGAGGATAAAGATTGAATCCTGAGGAACGAGCAATACAAGTTATACGGAGTATTAGAGACATAAATTATAGGCGCACCCAGGTAGGGGTTTTGGGGGCTAAAGCCCTCACCACAAAAAGTAATAAAATAAAATATTTTCAAAAAAAAAAATAGTTAGAACCTACTCGTACAAGCATTAAGAAAATTCGTTATAGAAATAAGTTTAAATTCTGCTTGCAAGCTAAAAAAAAAAAAATAACTACCGGTACTCCTGCGGCTGGAGGGGAAGGGCAAACGAAAACAGGAAGGGGTAGAGGTGACTAGGGGTTATTGGGAATAGGATTATTAAGAGTGTTCACTGTCCGCCATTAAAAAGATTACATAATCTTTTTAGTATTCTGAACATGCAAAGGACACTGAATTTCATAAACATTTCTTGGAAATTTCTACTGGAACGAAGCTGGTGAGCAAAATAGCCAAAATCGAACGTTTTCGTATTTTTCTAACTATGTGATAAATACTCAACCGATTTTCATTAACTTTTTTTTATTTTGTTCATACGAAGTAGTTTAATAATAAATTGGTGAGTGTATTACCATATTTATTTTTTTAAATTTGACTTAGTTTGTTTATACTCGGTAATTAATTTGTAAAGTCAGCGTTCGAAAATTTTCAATGTTTACCTTCAAATTGTAAAAAAGCTAGAGCAAAATTTTAAAAAAGAATATGGTAATACTCTCGCCAATTAAGTTATCAAAAAATTTTAAAATAGTGTATGTAAATCGGTTGAGTATATTTTTCACATAGTTTGAAAGATACGATCAATGGAAAATCCCTGCATAAAGCGCTCTTAAGCAGAATATTGATTTGGAATACGGAGTAACTTACGTACACTGAGAAGAAAATTTCCAACCATATTGCTTCTGTATGTAATTGGGAGCTTGTGGCTAAGTTAATCCCTGACTCTAAAATAAAAAGGAATTAGAAACACGAAGGTAGAAGGACCCAATTAACATCGTTAATCCCGTCTTCCTAACTTACAAGACATTTATCAGCAGATTCTCCTAACACAGCGCAGTATATAACTTTGTTGAATTTGTCAAGTTACTCGTACAGAATTCTTTACGAGAATATCCTATATAAAGTTATCAACGTCGCCTTACAACATTCGGTTATAATACTTCTGTATCAGTTCGCACTCGTATAATTCGTAAAGAATATAAAAGAACATAAAGCAGATGATTGGGATGGATATAATATGGAATGTTGAAATCGCTCTAATTTTATCGTTTTTCATTACAGGAAAAACTCATCAAACCGTCGATCCTAAGTTACCAAGAAATGTTACACCTCCACCTAGAAGAAGTTGCGTCCAAGCTTAACACGACCGATCCCCGGTATTTTTTATCGTTAGTCGATCATCTAAAATCTCCCGGTTGCAGCCTGATCGATTACAAAAAAGTGGATATCTTCTTTAAGGTAGGATTTAAGTTTTACGGTATTAACTTATATACAAAAACTTTGATTTAACGAATTTTTATAGCCATAGCAAAAAAGTGTGAAACGTACTTTCCAGTAAATTTTTGTGTTGGATCAGCGAGTCGAATGAAAGTTTTAAAATTAGTTTTTTTTTTCTCCTTAGTAAGTTGTAACTAAGTTATAGCCTATATATGAGTATACGTATAATAGTATATGTTAAAAAAAGGTTAAAAAGTGAAAGCAATTAACTTAGTCATTATTTTGATGATTGAAATGCTGCAATTTCAGTCACTGCAATCAGATAATCTGCCTGCATTTATTAATACAAAATGTAACTTATATTATGACGTAAAATATATTTACCGGCATCGTTTGAGAGTTCTGAAATGAATTTGAATTCAATAGTATATGACTAATAACAAAAGTGGATAATAAAATCCACTTTTTCTATAATAGATAATATAACACTGCTGTCTGCAAATGAGCATAATTATATAATCATATATAAGTTAGGCTATACTATATTTAAAAGTGTGCTGGTAGGCTATATGTCGATGACTGATTGACTGCAGTAACTTAAGTTATTTATTAAATACGTCTCTTCATTGAAGTCTTACTAGGACTTCATAGGCATGAATCGTTATTTTAAGAATAACTTAAGTAAAATAATTATTCCTGGCATCTGTGGCTTCTTCGTGTTATTATATAACAGCCTATTATGTCTCGCAGTGACGTCTTCGCTACTTTCCCTGGTGTCCATATGCATATATCGGTCTCAAAGCCATTATTTTTTGAGGATGGTGGAGTGGTCGAGACAGCTGGAGAATTGTATTCTGCCAGGCGATGGCGCCGTAGGACCCGGGTTCGATTCCCAGTACCGTACATCCCATACAGGTTCACAAAGTTGGCCGGAGTGGATGTTTCTAACTGGTTGTTATGTTGTAGTTGGGTAAAAAATAGTTTTAACTGCTATTTTGGGGGTTATTCCTTTTTATAAGTTATTATTTATTATTTTTTCCAATTTTTTTCCAAATACGCCTCTATACCGTAGACCTAGTACAGTACAATAGGCTATTCAAGAAGAAAACTTACACATTCAGCATTTTATTGCGCTTGTATACTTGGATGCTTCATGCTGACTTCTCTGCCTTGTTACGGTACGTACATTGAAATATCCGCATTGCATGGATGGGTATAATAATACATAGCCTACCTTATATAACTTACAGCATGCATACTTCGTTTAAGTCCATCCTTCCATATACCCCTGGAATGGATTCATTCATATAGGAAGGACTATTTGCATATTTTTTTTTTTTTCACAATCCCGCTGCGCTGGAAAAGAAAGTACGATATTGTACTTTTATATCTCTACATAATATTATGTGGCCTACTATCGTAGAGACATTTACGAAATTGTTAAAGCTTTTTTCAAGAGTCTTAGTCATTCTGCGTTAGCACAAGCAATATGCTTTCATACCCTCAACAATACTCTGTACATATATAGAATCCGTTGATAGGATATGTTCGGGAGACACCGTAATTTCAAAATTGATATTCACAATGTTAAGATCTTTCTATAAATATGATGGTATTAAAATAGCACTTAGGAAAATTGTCCTTTTAAAAATAACTTGGCATTATAATATATTAAAATAAGTTACTTTAAAAGGTACCGGGTATATACTAACTTATATAAGCTTATAATAAGTATACAGACTATACATACAGTAATATATAGAGTAATACGTATAACGATTGTTTTGGTAGACCAAAACAATCATTACATTCTTATAAACTCGAAGCCTTCTCAACGGTGTGGGCGTTAACCGATGTGTACTATTGTGCAGAAAGTTGCATCATCACCTTAAAACGTATAAGTTATGCTGGTTTATTAGAAAAGTATTTGTTGAGTGTGTTCGTTTTGGTCTACCAAAACAATCATTACATTCCTATAAACTCGAAGCCTTCTCAACGGTGTGGGCGTTAACCGATGTGTACGGTACTGTTCTGCAGTTGAATGTTCATAGCCAAATCCATTCTCATAATTTTCCTAACAATCTCATCCTCTCCTTTTACCGTAATAAATTACACATACACATTTCTTATCCTATCCTTCCTCGTTGCTACAAGTTTATTAAGAAATGGATGTAAGTCGGCATTACGGCAATTCATTAATTCGTTCAGAACGAATTAATGTAGGCCTATATGCGAAAAAAAACTGTACCCCGGGTAACAATAATTATTATTGGTATTCCGTGTAAGTTAACCTAAGTTATTTACATTACCTATCAAAAGAAGTTAACTTGATTTATAATATACGTAAGGTAGTAAAATATATATACCTTAGTATTAATCTTGTGTACATAAGAGTGTATACCTATACCCTATACATACCATGGTATGTATATGAATCTCGCATCATGATGTTTTGTTTCTTTTTGTTTTCTTATATTCAGCATTTCAGCCTAAAGCTAAATACTTTTAGCCTATAGTGTGTGTTTGCAAAGCAAAGTTAAGTTTCATGTTACGCTTATATGGCAAACATTCTTGTTCATACTGTGTACATTCTGCGGTACTTTATAAGATTGTCGTGGCGGTGTAATTTGTGTGTGTGTAAACCTTTTAATTTGTTTATCTTAGAACGGTAAATTGAGCTATAGATTATAATAATATACGGTAACGGTTTACACCGCCATCTTAATAATTTGCCATCAGCCAAGCAGCCAACCCCATGTGGTTCAGAGCCCGCTTGCCTCTGAATTTGATATTTTACGTACCTGGTATATTTACACAATTTGGTACATTTTAAAATAGTATACATAATTAACTTGGTGCAGATGACCTCCCTTGTCGTTTACCGAAAAGTTAAGTACAAACAAAGATTAATTTGCTAGAAAAAAAACGAAAAAATATTGGTATACAGGTATAAGTTATACATGCTAGGCCTTTTCCCACCATATAACCATAAGGACTCTGAACCCTTTAGTTAAATTGGTAACCAACCATCCAACCTTTAAACAAGCGATATAATGCCTTCCTGTACATGGGATTTATAAAGCGTTAGAGAAGATAATCATACGGAATTTATCATGCAAGCCATCATGTCATTGATGAACGAGTTAACCCCGCCTTATAGTTAAACATCTTTTCAATCCACTTTGTATATTGCATTACTTTCGGTCCAGTTGATGTTAGATTAAATTGTTATTGAAAATAAACAGCAGTCGGCAGTCCATTTATCTCGACATTATGTGCGAAATAATATACTTTACGGTATCGGTTATCCTTTTTTATGCTTGAAAACATTATTGTTAATTACATTGTCACAATGATGGAGTTAAAGCCCTGCAAAGTACGTGTTTATCAACAGACACAATCGTATAATGCTATATCCTCCACCCTCATCGAGTAAAAGCCCGTTTAGAGACTAGGCCTCTAAGGCTATAATTATACAGAGTACGGGGTATAATAATAATTCAGTTTTCCGATTCTTCTTCACCAAATTAAAAAAAAACATTATATAGAAAGTGGGAGAGGTTGACTGTCCCGACCCAGCTATAAGATAATAGCCCTTGCCACCTTCTTAGTCCTTTAATTTTACTCGCCAACTTCTCGCTCTAAACTTAAAGGAAGAATAATATGATAATAAGAAAAGATAGTAGGCCTACTCCAGGTCCACAGATACAAGACTCAGGTGTTAGAAATACTGTATAGGATTCGAAGTAAATGAAATTATGGATAAAAATTGGAGACAGGATAAGTTAATTGGGTAAAATGTGATAGAAAGATTGTCAATTAAACTTAATTGGATGATAAAGAAGTTGTTATGCCAGCTGCGCATTGAACAGTTCTGTATAGATATATTGAATTCTTGCAGTTACAGAAGCAAAGAGTTGAGTTGATCGAGTGTGGTGTGGGTATAATACGTGGGCGGTTACAAGGAAAGACAGAAATACTATATAATTATGTTGTTTAACCACGCTAATGGGTTCTATAGGTTTAACATTAAGGATAACAGGTAGTATAGAGGTGGACTCTGGAGAGCTAAGGTGGAGGAACAGAATTGAGGAGGAGAAAAGGTTGAGAGGGAAACAGTTTGAGGAGGAGAAAAGGTTGAGGTTGAGGATAGTTTGTGGAGGAGAACAAGTTGAGTTGGAGGAACAGATGGAGGAAAATGTTGAGGTGGAACATGTTCAAGTGGAGAACAGGTTGAGGTGGTTTGGGCATAAGGAGAATAGAGAAAGAGTTTACGAAGGGGTAGAACAAGGTAATTTTGCTGTAGGAACTTGAAAATTCTCCATAATCCTCTGAAAGAATTTAAGAATCCATTATCCATAATTTAGGCTATAAGCCATTGATATTTTGTCGGAAATGTCTGGTCTGTTTATTCCACATTAGGGAGGAAGTTACTGTACTGTATATAAATTTGATTATAGCAATAATGAGATCAAAATTCATCAAAAGTTATTAAAATAAACATGTAGGATGCTTTTATTCTCGGATGCGTAAATAATTACAGCAGCTAAAGTGCTTTTGAAGCAACATTCTTTGTTTTCTTTGTTATTTTCACCAAAATATTATGCACAAAATTTATGTGCACTTGCATTAGGGGCCTACAATTCAAACATATAATAATAAACAAATTTATATATTCATATATAAATTAAATTTAGAAGTAAGGTCCTTTTCAGTTGTGCTTGGAGAATGCAGAACATGATTCTGTAATCTGTATCTCATCAGTGGCCTCACGTTTTGGTTTAAAATCAAAATCTGGTAATGATTAGATGCATGCGATGTTTGCATGTTCAAATCCCCGTCGAGATGTCTTCAGTCTTCAGTCTTCTTCTCTTTCGTTGTTGTTGTTGTTGAAGAGTTTCCTTTTCGGACTCCTTCAGCCCTTGTCGGGCTCTATAAGTCTCTTTCGGATTTTCAACGGCTTATTTCACTGACAATGGTTATATTAGTGTAATGTGTAATCGATGATTGTATCATCGATTATTATACCTGTGCTTATGGCAAACATTACAAGGCGAGTTTGTGATATTATCGTTTATCGATGTTTGACATGGATTCCCTGATATTACCCCGTATATGGATTGCTATGGAGTTTACGTTACTGTCAAGAATAATATCACCCGCCATTTTTTTTTATTTGTACCAGGTAGTTGAGTAATTGTGCCGCCATCTTGTGTATAGATTTTTTAATGTTAGGTAAAGTTAAATTAACAACAAATTAAAGATAATCCACTGACGTGGTTTGTAAATATAGTTATTGGTAGGAGCCTATCCTATAAGGGAGACGTTAGCTTAAAAAAAGGACCACAATAAGACAATTTCGTTCTAACACTTTCTATACACAAACTAGAGACCAAATGAATGTCTCCGATAAACCTTGGATAAACCGATGTTTCACATCAATGCGACAAATACCGTATACCCCGTAGTAGCCTAAAGTTAATTTGTTTTATTATTTCTACGTAGTTTTAATGAATTCAGTTTGTTAAAACTATAGGCCTTTACGTTGCAAACTTGACGGATTTGTATATTTACAAATAAAAAAATTCTATTAATTCCATCATGTGATGTAAATTTGTTTATTCGTATAAACCGCAGTAATTAAGTCAACTTAACCCTGTTATCCTCTATACATACAAACTTTACCGTATTCTGCATGCTGCAATGTTTTCGTTAAACCTAAGAACTCGCGGCAGGACGAATTAAACAAGAAAAAATTCTAGTGACAAACTTAAACGGCAAGCAAGTAAAAAAATATCGAGAAAAAGTTTGTCGATTGATTATTTTAATTAAAGATGTTGTACATATTATGGAATTGCGAATTAGTGGTGTAATACGTCAAGCATGAGACCAAAGGCAAGAACAGTAATTTTTTCTTCTTCTATTTCAGTTCTTTGATATTAAGTACATGATACTCGTATATAGGCTTCAGATTAATAATGTTATTTTTTATACAGTAATTAGTTGATTAGGAAATTTATTAAATACCAGCATCAGTCAATAGATGGGGTACTCAAGCTACAATCGATATTGCAGCAGCTATTTGTTGAGGCGGAATAATTACGAAGATTATTGCAATACGAAAAGGCTATAATACAGGGTGTTCAAGCTAAAGCTGACACATTTGTTTATCTTATAACTTTTTATTTTAAGAATGTATTAAAATGGGA
>JAQGBM010000566.1:0-13137 GCA_034698405.1 Symphylella vulgaris | reverse complement strand
TTTTTCAAAATCTCACCTAGAGTTTTTTTTTTTCGTAGACGTAATGGCGGACTGACTCAAAAGATATCGTGTATACAAGCAATTACTCTTCTGATTTCGTAATCTGTTTATTAATGAAGGTGGTATATCTACTCCGGTCCGGGAGGCCATTTTATCCCGACCCCGAGCCCATAGGAAAAAAAATTTGAAAGAAAAAATTTGAATCTCCTATATAAAAATTTGTCTTAATTTATACATTTATAAAGTTAAAATGATCGAATTTTGCTTTGTAACCTAAACAAAAATTCGGCAATCGCCTATAGCAGCCAACCATGCTCTTATACTCGTATAACCAGCCATACTAGGCCGTGGCCGAGTGGTTAATAGCACGGCTGGCTGCTATATAGGCGATTGGTGCCGAAGGGCCCGGGTTCGACTCCCATGATCTGTGCCGGTTTCGGATTGACCGCTGACGAGGTTTGAGGCCGGGAAGTCGACTATAACTTATACGGGAGATCGACTGGTCGGGTGAGTTATTTTTTCAACCTTCCACCGGGAGATCGACTGGAAATGAGATCGACTGACCATACGAGAGCGACAAAAAAAGCGAGTATAGCACCGTGTGTTTTTTTTTTTTGTCGATCTCGTGGTCAGTTGATCTCCCAGTTGAAGGTTGCATAAGTCGCTCTGGCGACCTGTCGATCTCCCGGCTGTCGACTTTCTGCCCCCAAACCGTTGACGATGGGTGTGTTTGTGTTTTATGATGTCATCTATAATAAAAATCTATCATAACTGCATTTTTCCCGAATTTATTCTAATTATCTTCGTTATTATTCGTAAATATTTTTATAACAAAATTCCAGGTATAATATTTTTTTGTAGACTATATAATAGCATAATATATTTTAGGCAAAATAATAAAACGTTTTATATATAGGGTAAACTCATTATTGCCACCCCCCTCCAGTTATTGGCAATCAATGGGGTTCTTGTATTTTTGTTGGTTTTGATGAAAATTACCATAGGGAGTGCCAACAACTGGGTTTTTAACAACTTTTTTGTTTATTTTATTATAACATCTTAAATATTGTAGAAAAACCAATTTGAAACCGATTTTCAGAAAGATTAATGTCTGCTCTAAAATCTGGTTATAATACGTTTTTTTTAAAGATGCAACATATTGCATGGGGAAATTAAACATCTACCGAAGTCCTTAAAGTGCCAATAATTGGGTGGTTTACCCTACTTGTTGAACCAAAACAATATTAAAATAAATAAATACCGTATAACTTACTGTTTGTCTTGATTTTTACTAGCACTCATACTGAATTCCACTCCCATTGGTATCAGTGCCGAGTTTAACAAACTCTGGACAACATTTTGGATATAGTCGAAATTATTCTTTCCCTTTATAGTAACCTGTTAAGAGAGAAAATAAGCATTCATTTACCCTCACATTTCTGGGTTAAAAACGTTGGATGGTGGATGACCGGCAGGAAATTTCCATGTTAAAAATTTAAGTATAAACTAAGTTGTCAAATTTTTTTTCCTATGACAGAGTAAATAATAATAACCCTTCTGACTATATTTCAGTTTTTTTTTAAATGTCAGGTCACAGTCGAAATTCGGGAGATATAAGCTGCACTACCGGGGTATAATAACTTTCTATTATAGGTTTCTATACAAGCGGAAGTATTTTATGCAACTTTAGAACTAAAAATCTCCTGAATTTCGGCGGTGACGTAACATTTTTATACCGGAAATAATATCATCAGAAGGGTTTAATTTCTATCACGGGAAAACAAATTGACAATTTACTTGAAACTTTTTATTCACGATCCAACGCCCATGCGGAATTACCCACAACAAAATTTGGGTCAATTTTTTAAATAATTAAAAAAAAAAACCATTTTATTGCTACAGTTTTTTCTCAAAAGTCAAAAAATAAAAGCGCGTGCATTCAATTTTTAGTTTTTTTTTTTTACTTTAAAAATTATTTAAGAATAAGTTAGTAAAATGCATTTTAAGAAAATATGACATTTATCGATCCCAACAAGAATTTAACTGAACTTTCCTATGGTATAATTTTTATTAAATTCCATAGCTTTGTGAAAAGTGTGGTTAGGCACAGAAAATGACCCAAATTTCGTAGTGTGTATTCCGTACGGACTTAATTAGAAGAATAAAAACCCAATATATACCTGCAGAGTGAAGGAATCCTGATCTTGGTCCGTGCTAAGTTTTTTAAATGCAGGTCCGAAACTTATGGATTCGTTTGACAAAGTTCTACGTCCTGAATTATTAGTTGTCGTAGCAGTAGTTACGGTGATACCTTTAAAAACAGAATGAAATTGTTTGTTCATTTGATTTTTTAACGTAAAACGATATTTTTTGACACGTGTTCCGCACGATTTTCGCCAGTTTCAGCCATTACGTAAATTGGGAAAAAAAAAACTCTTAAAATAATTGTATCTTTGTAACCCTTGAACGAATATATGGACGTGTGATATATCAAAATGATTCGTATTAAATACATCTATTTGAATATTTAATAAATATTAAGGGGTCACAGCATGAAATAAAAATATATTTTAGCAAAACTCAATCGAACGTCAATTTTTCTAAATATATTTTTATTTCATGCTGTGACCCCATAATATTTTTATATATTCAAATAGATCTATTTAATACCGTCATTTCTATGTATCACACGTCCATATCCTTTCAACGGTTACGAAGATACAATAATTTTAAGAGTTTTTTGCCTTCAACAGTGGTATATCGCTTATTCAACGTAGTGGCGCTTAGTTACAGCTGCTGCGACCGTGAAAGAGGTGTAGGCTACAAAATTGTTAATAATTTACGAAGAATTCATTATTTTAAAAGTATTTGCAGGGGAATGTCAAAAATTCGTTATAGCCTGCAGCCTTTGGTCAGCATCCCTGCAAATAGCCTACTAATTTTAAATATTGTACTTAGAACGCGGGCGAGACATCCTTTATTAGAATAGATTAAGTAATTTTAATTTTTTTATGACAAAATATTTGAATACTGAGCATTACAATCCCGATAGGCTACAGTGGCTACTAAGAAAAAAAAACATTTTGTAGAGTTTCTTTTCAGTCTTTAACATAGAGTAATTTTTAATGCCAATTTTATAGGCATTAATAATTAAATCCCCGACAATTACTGTGTTGAGGCACTAAGAAAAAACATTTTGGAGACTTTCTTTCCAAAATGTTTTTCTTAGTGCATCAACACAGTAGGAAAATTGTCGGGGATTTATGCTTTAAATAAATGCTTACCTATAAAATTGGCATATTAATCACCCGAAATTAAAATTAGTTTATGGGTGAAAATCCTGGACAAAGCAATCTCAAAACAAAGTCATATCATACATCCAAGTAGAAACTCGAAAGTAGCGGATAAAACCGGCTAAAATAATAATTAAAAACTGTAGTAAATACTCAATTAAATTTTTAACTTTTTTTCCAAGGTTGCAGCTATAGATAGCTACTTTCATAACGAATTACAAAATAATGCCAATTAAATTGCCAACTTTTGAATGCATTCTTTCTGAAAATCTTCAATTTTTTTTTCAATAAATTTTGCATTGTTGTTAAAAATTGTTAAAGCCTATTTAATGTCGGTATATTTCTGCTATGAGCCTATGACAGAGGATAAGCGCTGATGCCAGGGGATGAGCCTTCACCTGTTCACCACCTTCCTGGGCCAAATTTGCCAATGGGACATCGGATTAAAACTCTCATCCGAAGATTAAGCTGCTAAATTTTCTCATCCTAAAATTTTACAGCTGATCTCGTCCGGGTTCGAACCTGCAATCTTGGGTCTGTTAAGGCAACTTTCAGGAATTTCTAACCAGAGACCCGCACGTTAGACGACGAATTCACAGTGGGATTTCTTACTCGCTTCTGGGCTGATATTTACGGTAACTTTAATTATTATTCATTATTGTAGAATTTATTTTATTTTATTATTATATTTTTTGCGTTTATGTGTTAACGACTCCATAATCCATACAGTATAATTATTATAACTTACTAATGCTAACCTTACAACACGCTCATCACTACTATGATACATTTTAAATAATTAATGCTATGTAAGACTAAGATTGCACTGACTTGTGATCTAATATTATGGGGGTAAGTTAATTGCTGAATCAGTGTCAACAAGTCTCAAGATGAAGCCAAAATCAATCTCATGCGAATTCTACAATGACTTTTCAAATCCGAAAAAGGTGAGGGTGGTAATGGTATTAATGCATACAGGAAAAAATATATCCTGCCAGACCCAGTTACTTTGCCTGTACATATATGTTATTTATTTAAAAAATTTTATTGGCGGAGGACTGGAGGTGGGGATCAAATATTTTTAGGAAGAGGGGCAATTAAACTTCCAGTGATGTGCCTTTCAAATTGATAATAAAAAATAATAAAGCCTACCTTTTTATACCACTCCATGGTTTCATCCAAGTCAGGAGCTTGGGATGACAATATGCTAAGTACTTTTTCAAACTGGCTGTCAAACTCTGCCAAATCATTCTGGGCTGATGATGCTAGAACTTTTTTGGGGGACCTAAAGAAGTTAAAATTTGCACTAATTAACATCAATTCCTATTACGTCATGGATTAAATACTAATTAAGGTACTAACCGATTCGGATTTAAAATAGTTCCAGCTGAGCCAAAACATCTAGTGCTGGTTCTTGAAGTAGTTGTTTTAGCAGGTCCTATTTGCTTTAAAATTAGCAAATTTGCGCTGCAAAATATTCTCCTAGATGCAGACATGTTGCTAAATTTTGTGTCTTACGGCTTGAACCTCAAATCATCTAAGTAAATTATGAATTTAAAAATATTGTAATAGCCTAACTTTTTATCTTGGTAGGCGTGTTTACATCTCAGTGACATCCCAAAATTATGGAATAGTTTGCGACGTAAATACAGTACCGTAACAAATAATCAGTAAAAAGGCGGTCAGTTGTTTGTTATTGATTAATTCGCTAGTGTACAGAGTTCAAACCAAGGGTACAAAATACAAAATTGGTAAAAAAAAATTCCGGTCAAAATGGATGGTTAAGTTTTGAAATTTCTTGCGCAAGTGGGCTACCGGTAGCCCATTTTCCCGATCCATTTAATTCATCCCTCGAACCAAGAGACCTATAAATTAACAGGTTAATTAATTAAATATGCTTTTTCATGTGCATATCATACCTGGGACTGTGAGAATATGGTACCGGTACACATTAGCTACCGCCTACCGGTACCTTGGGTACCGTATCCGTATAATCACAGGTGGTTTCACGTCACACGGTACGCTCAGAGTGCTGGTCCCTATAGACCCTAGAGGCGCTTTAGTGTCCTGCGGATCCTGGGCGCTGCGCGCGGCGATAAATGTTTCTATCCTATCCTTGCTATAACATTAATTAAACTTATGCTTGATTAATTGATGGAATGATGGCCCCAAACCCAGGTGTGATCATACGGATAGAATACCGCTACCAGCTACCTTGTTAAAGGCATTAGCCTAATTACTTGTTGTTTATATATTTAAATTTAATAGCCTACCAGTAGCCTACAATAAGTTGTAAAGAGACCTTACCGTACATTGACCACTGGTCCACAGTTCAAGGTCCACACTTCCTAAGTAGACGTCATAGTAAAACCAAACCTTTTTACACGCCTCCTGTAGCTTATCTTCTATGCGGTCTTCTTATCTTGTTTTTTAGTGGATTGCCGATGGAAGGATGCGAGGTCAGATGAGATTACAGCATGATTACGATTTACGCCTCGGGAAACAGATGACATGGATGAGTCATTCTACAAAGCGCCGTTATGTATCATGCTAAATTACACGTCTAAAGAGAAATAGAGATGTGGTTCTACTGTTTCGTAAGCCTAGTTTTGCACGACAACCTTTCGTTAATCGTTTGTAAAATTGTTTTGTTAAAATAATAGCATGATGTGAAGATTCTGTCACAAATTTGTATCAGTAATCTTGGGTTTAAGAATATATATAGCCTATATTAAGGTAAGCATTGCACATTTCAAAACAAGCTTATGAATAAAAAGAAGTAGGCTATGAGAGTGATGTTTGCATTGCATTGTCAAGATTTTAGGAACTTGTTGGTAAGATTAGGCCCTAGTGGGTTAGTCTCTGAGTCTTGAGAAGGGTACTTCTGGTGAAACTTCGTTCTGTGCACCCTTGAGTATGGGTACCGCATCAAATCATGCTGGGTGCACTTGTTATGTTGTGGTAATCCACCTCATAGGCATGCAGACTCAGATGGATTCACCTGGTGATGGGTGAATGTGAGCAGACCCAGGGTAGAGTGGCAGACATAATTAGAACCTAAAGCTATACCCAAGAGTACACAGAACGAAGCTTCATCACCATCACAAATTACAATGGGTAGAATTGAGCAACCATGGAATCTATTTCCATGGAGCAAATATAGCCGCATAGGGCCTCTGTCAACTGCCATCTACCTCTGTCAACTGCCATCTACCAAGCTGCCCACTTCCCCTTATAATTTGAACAAAATTTAGACAAACAGTTTCAGAACCACCAAAATTTTTCTTTATTTAAAGCAATGCTCACACAACTTAATTTGATAGCCTGTTAAAAATTTAGTAGGCTAGGGAGAAAGCAGTTTCAAAGGTAAAGAAATACTGATCAATTTATACTTTTTTCAGAGCAAAATGGCAATGAGGAGTAGATTTGGAAGGGCAAAGCCCAAACTTGATATACCTAAACCAGAGACCCAGCCATCAAATACAAGTACCAGTAGCAATGAAAGTTCAGTTACAAAGAATCCATCTGTATCAACAGATTTGGAAGATAAGAATGATACACAAGAACCTATTTCCCCAAACACCCAAACTAATACGGCACCAGTGGTAGTTGAAGTTCAGAAAGCTGATGTGGAAAAATCATCTTCAAGTACCGGTACCAGTACTGAATCGGAAAATACTCCAAAAAATGAAGGAACCAAGCCTGCATTCAGGTCACGATTTGGAAGAGCAAAACCAAATATCTCTATTTCTAAACCAACAGCACCTATTGTACAAAACACCCCTGAGGTCCCAGATACACAGGCTCAAACAGACCCTGCTCCTTGTTCAAATGCTAATGATAGCAGTTCTCAAGTTGGAGAAGCAGTCCTACCTTCTCAGAGCAATTTGGAAGTTCAAGCTGAAGTTGGGCAGGAAAAAACTGAAACACCTGAAAAATTGGCAACACATTTGATTCCTTCTGATTCGGAAAGTTTGGATGACCAAGATAGAAAAACATTGAAATTGTCAGGAACAAGAATTACAAAGTTAAAGCCAAATATTTCTGGATCTCTGGATTCTGCTTCTGCTGAATCAAGTAATCTTGGTCATAGTGAAAGAATTAGAAGGCCGTCAGAGAGCAAACAAGGGTACGTGGTAGATTGGACTCTTGAGAATTTTATGTTTACAAACAAACAGAAATATTTATGAATCAGCTGCCTAAGATTATTCGAAAAGTAGGCTACAGTCAGATACAAAATATTTAAAAACCAAATTTAGAGTTCTAGAGGACGTTAATCTGTGTTAATTAACACCAAGATCAACTTTATAGGACCTGTTGTTTTTCCTAAAAAAAAAATTAAGTAAACAAACTCCTTAAAGTTGCGACCTGAGACTGAGAGTTTCTTTATACCTTTTGTCAGAGGACTATTTTTCTGAAACCCAAGTCCTAGGAACTTGATCTTGGTGTCAGATGACACAGATTAAATTCTTATAGAATTTGTTTTTAATATTTATTTTATAATATACTTTTCGAATAATCTTCGGCGGTTAATTCATCAATTGCTGTAATTTTGGTTACATAAAATCATCGAAGATCATTCTTAAGGGGGTTGGATCGCGAATTCGAAGGTATCAAGAAAATTCTGAAAATTTTTTCTAAGGTTAGAGTAGAGTAAACCCTTCTAATGAGATTTCAGAATTAAAAATGATAGGTTACCCAAGAAATTCCGGAGATTATAGGTTTTAAAGTTGGGTAAACTGTATTTGTGTTTTGGAACTTCCAAAGAAACCTATGGAACCTATTTAATCTTCTGGGCCGTATAACTCCCGAATTTCTTCGGTGACCTGTAATTTTTAAAACTGAAATCTCATCAGAAAGGTTTAATCTATCTTAGAAAAATTTTTCAGAATTTTCTTGATAGGCCTCCTTTGATTTTTAAATTTTTTAACATGGGATTTTCCTTTACCACATTTGATCTGATCCACGCTCCAACGTCTATATAGCCTACTATCTTTATTTTCATTTCAACAGAACATCATCGGTAACAGAAGCTGATAAACAAGTACAAGCTACAGATAGGGATGAGGTAACTAAATTACAATTTTTTTAAGAGCACTCGCAACTTAGCTCAATTTTTGGCTTAAAATTTCTTGAATTTGACCCATTGAAAGATAAAAATATTTTTGAAAAAAAGATTAATGACAGGAACAGTCGAATGCTCTTTAAAATCTTTAAATTAAAAAATGTAAAAGATATTATAATCATTTTATTTATTTTATTAGCTTATTAAGAAGTCAAAGCTTTACAAAAAAGGCAACAAGCCACCTGAAAGAAGTAAAATGACTCTGCAGGATTTAATTTATTACAACCCTGAAAATAATCCTTTAAAGTTAGTAAAAAAAATTTGAGATTGCTATATGAATATTTTGTGTTAATGGTACGGTATATTTTTACAATTTAATAGGAAAGATGAGGATGAGGCTGGTGAAGAAATAAGCTCTTACGTTTATAGTGATGGGCAATCATGGTAAGACCTAAAATATTTTATTTCATTATTAAAGTTGTGAAACCTCTAAAAAATGTTTGTTTAACTTATGGTATTACGGTACATAACTTAAAAACTTAAAAGATATTTATTTTATTAGTAATTTCCATTATTATTATTTTCTTCTAAACATTAATATTTATTTCTAACCAGTTAACCGATTATTAATTTATTTTTAAATGATAATCTTATTTTGCACTTTTGTGAAATTAAGCAGCCCTGAAATGGAGTGAGAACTGGAGTATGCTGATTGCTGAGACGCAGTTCAGGGCTGCCTAAAGTACTGTATAAAGAATAATATATAAAAAACTCTAAAATACGTTTGGAAGAAATTACTTAATAATAAACATCGTTTAAGTTTTAATTTAAGTAATAAATTATTTTTAGAGATTCTATCTCTTTAATAATTAATTTCTCCAATTCCCCATACAGTATGGATCAAAACCAGCAAACAATAAAAGATGATGCACCCGCAGTTCCACAGTTAAAAATTGGACCAGATGGAAATATTATCCTTGATGAACGAAGGTACTTAGAAATTGTCTTAAGCTATGATTAAAGTTCGGCAAAATTAATAACATTTTCCCATCTTTTCCAATAGCTTGATAATTAAACAACGAGCTCCAGAAATTAGGGAAATCATAACAGAAAAGCCTGTACGTACCACGTATGCCAGTTTCAGTAGGAAAAAGCCAACTAAAGGATGGACAAAGGATGGTAAGACTATTATAATAACCCTTAAAGATGTTGGATCTTGGATGATCGGCTGCTATAGAAAATCCCTCGTTAAAATAAAAGCATCAAGAAAGTAATGAATTTTTATTAAATTATGACAGAGTAAAACCCTTGTGATGAGATTTCCGTTTTAAAAAATGTCAGGTTATCGTCGAAATTCGGGAGATTTCGTAAGTCTCAGAAACACGAATATTTTACGAACTTTAGAATTCTCCCGAATTTCTTCGGTGACCTGCTATTATTTTCAAACCGGAAATCTCAGCAGAAGGGTTTACTCAATCATACGAAAAAATTGCACAATTTTCTTGATGCTTTCGATTCACGATCCAACGCCCCTAATAAAGATATCATTAATATTCTTTACCTTATAGAGTTATAGACGAGATTATTTTATATTTTGAATATTTTCAGATACTTTGAAATTTTACCAAGCTTTGTGCACAGTTGGAACAGATTTCACCATGATGATGGAAATATTTCCTAATAGGAATCGTAGAGAGTTAAAGGTACCTAATGTTTTTTTTTTGTGTGTGAACCAGATTTCTACACCATTTTAATGGACACTAAGAATTAAATAAACTAGCCTACAGTACAAAAGAAAAAATAAAACAAATACTGTATGAAAATCAGTTAAGAATTTAACTCGAAACTTAGCAAAATTTTCTATTTCGCTCACCAGCATCGTTGCAATAAATTTCCAAAAAATTGTTTATCAAATTGTGAGCCTTCTGCATGTTTAGAATACTGTATATGTAAATATTAAAGTCGTAGTACCTCTAAAAAGTAAAAATTATTTATTTAACTTACATAAAACTTAAAAGATGTTTATTTTATAAGTAGGCTAATTTCCACTTTTTTATTTTCTTAAAAATAATCATTTTAATCGAGTTACTAATTTTTTAAAATATGCTTTTTTACAATTTTTGGCATCCCGAAACCGCGCCTCTGCATACTAAAACGCCTCATAAAGTTGGTTTTACTCAAAAGTGTAAAATACGCTTATTTAAAAAAATTAATAACTGGTAATCAATAAATGTTTGGAAGAAAATAACAAGTGGAAATGACTAATAAACTAAATATCTTTAAATTTTAATTAAAGTTAAATAAACTATTTTTGTAGATGCCCACACTTTAATGATTTTATTAACAATATTCAATTCATACATATTGAAAGAAGGAATATACTGTATTGGGTATTGTAATTAAAATTGTATCTGGAAAGAAAGATTATTTCAATTAAATTCTAAACCCTTTTTTTTACAGCTCAAGTTTAAAAAGGAAGAAAAGGAGAATAGAGTTATGGTGGACAAATGCTTGGGTATGTTAGTAATACAGTAATAATCACATTACCGGTACTGTAGTCATATTAAACTAAAGACTTTGGATCGTGGATGAAATACGGTAAAATAGAAAATTCCATTAGAAATTTTTTTTTAATGAGTGTCAAGACTTCTTTAGAACCTATAATCTCCGGAATTTCGAAGGTGACCTATCATTTTTAAAGCTGAAATCGCCTGCCCTAGTGGTTAGCGCGCTTGCCTCTGAATCCGGAATGTCCGCGGGTTCAAACCTCGGCGGGGGCAGGTAAGAATTTTCGAGTGAGTAAAATTTTTGAAATGGCGGCTCCTTCTGATGAGAGTTTAAACCGAATAGAAGTCTTGTGTAGATCCGCTTTGCACTCTGCACATTAAAGAACCCTTATACAGGTCTGTAAATCCTGTTCCTAAGGCAAAATTAAAATCTCACTCCGTCGTCGGGTGGTTATGACCTTTGTTGTCGCCTAACGCGACGTTAAAAAATCGAAACAAATCAAATAAATAGAGCAGTGCACGGATATAAAAATTCGAATCTGTATCATATCCGCATCCGCACGAAATTTATCTTTATCCGTATCCGCATCCGCCTCTTGCCTAATTTTTATATCCGTATCCGTATCCGCATCCGCAGACTTTTAATTCATTTTGTATCCTAAGTTTATTCCTCTGGTATCCACATATCAAAAGTAAAGAAAGGGAGAATTTTCTGTATTTTTAAGCTTCGACCTCATCTCAGTTGAACCGGTTGTACGAATAACCTCTTGCTTTATTGTTTTCACACTTAGCTTCCGTTGATCAGCTTTGTTTTCTAACAATTCTTTGTTTCTACGAAATTTCTTAGAATATTCAATTAAATTTAAAATTTTATCCGCTTTATCCGGAGCAAGTTTTTGGTAATGTATTAGTATCCGCTTTTAACCGTATCCGCTATCCGCTCCACATGTAAAATTTTACCCGCATCCGCATCCGCGGATATCCGTATCCGTGCACTGCTCTATGTAGGGTATATAGGCTACATTAATTCATTATATTAGAAATGTCCCTAATCATGTACATGGTAGGATATTATACATATTTCCATTATTTAAGGCTACAATCATTTTAAATTATTTGAAATGATTGCCTATATAAGTTATATAGGATATGTACTATGCTGAGTATGCCCATACTTCAGTACTACAAAGTTATACTGTAGTTGTAATATGTATATGCTATAAATGATATGAAGCAGTAAGTTATTATGCAGTAGTGAATATTAAATCATCGGTGTAATACATTCCTGATTTATGTTTCGATGTACATTTGTAGATAACGTGTAATATATAATGATATCTTTAAACAAATCTTTGTAAATGCTACACACTTATCTTCTTCTCATATAGTGACAAGCGCAATTTATAGCATATGAAGTTCGAAGTACGTTCATGTAATAGGAGCAAAATATTCTTGTAAATTTGACAGTTTAAAATTGTCAAAGCAATCGAATTTTCTCAAACCATTAAACACAGTTTTTTTTTTCATTCTGAAATGTAAATGTCATGCCCCACCCCTACCGAAAGCCATAAACAATATTTTGGGCCGATAGAAAACAACCCAAAAAAACGCCAAGGGGTGGTTTTGAGGGGTAACCTCCGGACCCCTCCCCCACCACCAAAAATAAAAGAGGAAAATATAACTTAGGTACTTGTTACGAAAAAAAAAGGACTTTTTCCTCTTCCGTTCCCTTAAATCCCCCCCCCCCCCATTTTTTTCTGGCTCAGGTGTTCTGATAGAAAATTTTGTTTTTTATTTTATTTTGGCTTATTCACAGTAATATTACCTCTTGGCTAGGAGGTTGTTTCACTTGCTTCTGTTGTTCAAAGCAAAAGTTCACGATTCCAAATCCCGGTTTGGGCGACGGTCCAGCGATTTTGCTCAGTTTTCCTAATTTCCGCAATTAAAAATCTATAAATTTTTACCAAAAAAATAGATCGTGCACCCCTAAATTTATTCAGCTTTCGAATGGCACCAATTTTAAAATTTTCGGCAAACCCTTTTTTAAGATTTGTTCCGCAAGGTGGAACCATGTATAAAAATTTCACTTTGTGCAAAACACCATTACCCTTGACCAAGGCCGTATCCAGGATTTTGGTTTGGAGGGGGTCTGGGGGGCGAGGCCCCACAGCCAGGGTCTAGGGGCGGAGCCCCGGTTTTTTGCAATTTTAGCTTAATTTTGACTGATAAAAATGCATTTATTAGGTAAAAATATCATTTAAATTAAGTCTAT
>JAQGBM010000565.1:0-13139 GCA_034698405.1 Symphylella vulgaris | reverse complement strand
ACACCTCCTACTACAAGAAAAAACGATTTTGCTCAGGACTATAATGAAAAAATGAAAATGCAGATACGGTCTTTTGGTTAAGAGCGGCAGCGTAGTATAACGAACGAAACACTTATACACGGTAAAGGGAACGTTTTGATTTTTATGGTTTTCCCTCGTTTTAAAAAGTTTCGAAATAAGCCGTCAAAGTACTATTTTAATTTCATTAAATATAAAAGGATACTTAGTCGATTTAAAATACCGATTTTTAAAACGTCATTTTAAATTTCTGTGTCTTCAATCAGCAAAATAACTGGATTTTCTGATTCGTATCGATGTTGAATTTAATAATGCATCGATTTTTGAAATGCGTTTTTGAGTTTGGTATCCTTTTATATTATGCACAGTCTCTTTATTAATTATTATTTTAGAGCAAATCTGTGATAAAATTGAATCATTTATGATTTATTATATAAAATATCCTTTATAATCATTCATTAACTTTAAAATTACGCGCCCCACACCTGTATAGCTTTAATGAAATTTTCTGTTACCTTTTATTAAAAATCAAATAATGCAGCGTCAGCATTGAATTCTGGATCATGTGGTCTTCTTCCCCAATTTTGTATTCTTTCAACAAATCTATAAGACAATATATTTCAAGGGAATTAATTTTCTAATTTTTTTATACAAACAATGATTTTAAAATTTTACATACCGTCTTTCTCCGTCTTCGTTTTCCCCCTGGGGGCTAGAATTTAAAATAACAAAATTAATTTTCGAGTTTGTAATCTCTCCTAATTTTTGAGACGTTACCTTCTTTCGGGTTCGTGAATTTCTATTTCTTCTCCTACTGCCATAGGATCCTCTTCAGGATATACAAAGTCCCCCTCGCCTAGTCTAGAAATCATGTAATTGGCGATGGTTAAGTTCATTTTAATCTGATCCATTTCCTCTAAACTTCTTGATATTTCTTTGTGGTAATGCTCCAATAGGAATACACGCATCTCATTAGGAACCCTAAATAAAATTAAAATTTAGTATTTTTTGTTCAATTTATTTCGTATTTTTTATTTTGGTTTTACCTATAAAAGTTTTTGCATAGCGGACATTCGATAATCGGAATAATAGGTCCTTCGGTTGTAGACAACATACCTCCTGTTGAACAAAAAATGTAAAAAAATTAAAAAAACCGACTTTTTAACTTTTGATAATTTAAATAATATACCTATACATCCTATACAGATTAAGTGAAGTGTTTCACATCGAACCCCGCAAAAGCAGTAGAATCTTGCCACAATCTCACGACATATTATACCTAAATATATACAATGACATTTTTTAAAGTGATAGGGACATTAAAAACTTCTTTAAACCATTGAATTCTTCGTATTTTATTACGTTATTTACACATAAAGTTAAATCTCGATCAATAGAGGTTTAATTTTTATTTTAGAAATAGTTGGAATCAGTAAAATTGCTGTCGGCACAAATTAAACCTCATTATTAAATTTACCTCATAAATGGTTCATGTGTAATAGTCTCGCGCTTTTATTTCCCCATTGCATTTTACCATATTCACGAATTTTAGCTTAAAGCGCGATTATGCTTTTCTAAAAATAAAATTTAAGCGTTTTCGACCGAGATGTATCTTTAAATGTTAGTAACGTAATTTATTACGGAGAAGTATGGAGTTTTCAGTGTCCCTTTCACTTTAAATTGAAAATACGAATACGTTTATTTTACAAAGTTTTCAAACACTGAAACAGTTTTTATTTTACAGACTTTTAAAATTCTTTGTCTATTACCCACATGGAATTATAAAATTTTAACTTCAGATGTTTTGGACAGGATTATATTGATTGTAACAGAAAGTCTCATTTATCTTTTATTCAGAAAAATAAAATTTCTTTGTTCGTTTTATGCAAATATTAAATACTAGCCCTGTTTGTTTACACATGCAAGAAAAGAACTAAAGAAGCAAGTTAGTCCGGTCTGAATTGCGTATTTAGGTTAGGAAATTACTTTGAAAATGCTAAAGTAATATCATCTTTCTTTTGTTTTATTCCGTCTTATATCTTTTCTGTTCCAATTTTATTAAAGTTTAGTATTTTACGCCAGGGTGAGCAACGATGAAGATTATTACCCTATAAAGTTTGATAAGGATAATTATTTTTCTCGAAACTTCATCGGTCTAATAATGTGCGAAACCTAACGCCTGAACTGTTTATTCCCTGATACAATATTATATATATACCGGTATATATATAATATTTTTTCGCATGGGTGTTCTAGCTGTTCAAAGGTTATACTATTAAAAGAGACGCGGAATTTCATCTCTTGATTTCTAGCCTATAAATTACAGGCGCACCCGCGTCACGTATCAGCCTTACTAAAACAAAAACTCTTGTAATTCTATTCCGCTGGACTTTTTCCTGTTGCTTATAGTTTGTTTACATTGTATCAAGATCGATTAATTTCGAAATCAAATAAATCCATGTGGTATATTAAATCTAACATTCTAATCAGCTTTTATTATTTTAAAAGCATTAAAAAATTAACTTAAAATTTCGTAAACTTAAACGTGTATGATAATAAATAAAAAAAAAATAGCCAACTTACATTTAAGGAGCCTATTATCCTGCGAAGTTTCATAAATCACTAATTCTGGAACCATTGTTATTTTCCGGCTTTTGGATTAACGAAAGATTTCACAATAAGATGTTACTTCTTTGAAAGTAGAATATTGTATCCTTTTGTTCGTCCTTTTATAAGGATTGAATGATATAACAATATTAATTTTCGATAGAGAAGCTCATGATATTACGAAAGTATCGATTCGATCATTATCGATGTTTACCATTTTATCTTCAGCATCCCTTTGATTTCCAATTACGAATTAAACTGTATTCGGTTTTGGTCTGTGTGTGAAAAAATGTCTAATTCTCCATCCATGGGAATTGAATTGGAATCTATTGACCTGGAATCTATAACGGATAAAGATGACCAAATACACGAAAAATGTACTCAAACTGAAGACATGCGTAAACAGGTAAGAAAGCCTTTTGTTTCTCTGAAAATCAGTTCTTATTTAACGGGGAAATTTTTTTGCAGGGGAGCTGCAACATCCGGTTTATTTGTATCGTCCTTTTTTGTGGGATTACTCTTTCGACAATTACTTTCGTAATTGGTGTATATTTGCTTAACGTTTCTGGAGTAAGTTAGTTTCAACTTTATTTTGAAATGAACCTCATTGTAGAAAAAAATCATTTAAAAATTATTTTATTTTTTAATTTTAAGGTTTGTTTCCATTCAAAATCGGAGACTAATTCCAATGATTCTATTTTGGAAGCTCGGTTCCCGCTCTTCGTCGGAAAGGAAAAGACCGAAATTTTAACCGTTAAATATTCGTCTCGTCTTCGTTCGAACCTGTCCAATCCATTAATCGAAATACACCAATCCTCTCCCTCGGTTCGAATTTTTACAACTATGACGGTACATGATTCAAGTTCTAATCTGGAGTTATTCAACCATTTAATTCAACCCTCCTTTAATTCTCTCGAGAAAAACTCATTCTTTCAGAAACTAAACACCGAACCCCTTGAGTTTAGTACTTTTGCGGAACCCCTTTCATTCTCGATTCCATTCGAAACCATCGACTTTTCTGAAATCAATCCAACACCCTCTCTTCTTTCTTCGAAATTCAGATTAAAGACCCCTTCCACGTCTTATTTGCTTAAATCGGTAAAAAGCGCAAGTTCCATCCAACGTGAAAAGCTTTCGTCATTCTTTCGTCCATCCCCCATACACAATACCCCTAAAATAAGAAGGAAGACTCGAAAAACAAAAACTTTGTTTAAACCTAAAACCGATTATTCTTTCTTTCGTGGATCCCCTGTACTTCATTCTCCGAAATCTGAACTAAGGACACTGATTACGAGTTGGCTTAAACCAGATAATAAAATAATTTCGGGTTCCATTTTCTATTCAGAAAAGCTATCAACTTTCATTTTGCCATACCCCACTTCAAAAAACGAACTAAGCTCCCAGTTAACAACTTTAACACCAGAGAATAGAATAATTTCGAGTCCCATTTTCTTTATTGAAAAGCAGACATCTCCTATACTTTTTACTCCGAAAATTGAACTTCCGATGCAGTTTAGTACATCTTCACTCGCACACTTTTCGATTTTAACTTTTAAACCAAACACCCCACCAGCCTCGGATATGGAATCATCTTTCTCACATCTGTTAATCGATCAATATTCTGTTTCGACTTCGATAAGTAATGAATTTACACAACCGAATTTTTCTGAGTCCTCTTTTTCCCCTTCAGTTCTGGAAACGAAAAACCGAAAGGAGTTTCACCGATCGAAAATTAGAATACATTACATTAACGTATGTTTTCCTCTGGAATTTTTCCGAAAATAATCCGAAATTAATCCGGGTATTTCTGTTTCAGAACCGTGTCTTAATAAGGGATTTAAATTCTCATTGTTTCGTAATTAAACATCAAGTAGAGCAGAAGGAATTTCTGGATTTTCTCAAATTCACTTATGCGGTAGGTAGTTATTTAATAAATAGACAATGATCTTAATATTCCTAATTATTATTACTTTATTTTTAGATGGCTACAAAAGTTTCGTTTGAACATTTGGAACGAGTTGAGAACGAAAATCAATTTTGTAATTCTACTTTTAACGCAACAGATATTATAATCACGAGGTAATTTTTTCTTTCCGGAAATTCGATTTTCAAATAATCGATTTTATTTTAAAACTTTTTTTTCTCTTCCCCTTTAAGTTTAATGAGAAAATTATACAAGTCGGTCATTCTTTTTTCTAGCCCTTGAAGGAAAGTTTTATTATACCTCAAAGAAATAATTCAAAGTTTCGTTATGTCAAAATTAATATGTAGTATGGGACGAAATAAATATCATAGAGTTCACTTCTACATATTTTCGGTAAATGTAAATAAGAAAAGTAGTTCAAAAGAAAATCAATTTAATCACGAAATAATCATTGAAATTACTTTGGATTATATATTTTTCTTTATGTTAATTTTACTCCTCACAAAGATCAGATTTTAAGAAAATAAACTCGAGCATGCTTCCGTAATAAATTGTCACTTTTACTACTTATATTTTCGAAAATTAAACGTGTACTTTACCCTTACAAAGATGATTTTTTGGAGTTCTTAAGAAAAATAAATTCGTACTTATAGTTCGGATCAATGATGTAGCCTATTAAAATATTTTAAGAGGGGATTTCACATTATTTATAATTAATTTTTGATTGAGAAAATGTTTAATGTAAGTTAAAAGTTTGATTAAAATATATATTTTTAATGAAAACAAAGAAATTACATTCTTTTCTCGTCAGTATGTATAACCCGAGCAGACCCCAGGGCCCCCCAGGACCCACCCCACCCCTTTTCCGGTATTCAACGTACTAGAATAGGGATTTTAGAGTAGAACTTTGTTATATTATTTTAAAGACACGAAAGAAATAAAAAATACATATTATGCAGAAAATGTTGTTTCCTCCTGTTTCCGAAAGAATGGGTCTGAAAAGGAAATTCGATAATATTTCTCTATTATTTTGTCAAGTTTGAGGTTTCGCATTAACTGGCTTTTGTCGGGATGAAAAAAAGCTGCTTACCTTATTCTAAGTTCGACGAAAGAAAATTAAAAGCGAAATAATTCCGATCCCGAATAAAATGACAACGCCGAACAGTACCCATACCTAAAATATAGAAACCAAAATAAGTTTTAAATTCCTAATTTAAGAAAAAAAATGGAGTCAGATATCTAATGTTAATTATCAGAGGTTCGTAAGAGTAATAAATTAAATTAAAAGCACCCGAATTTCAGACTATGGGATTAAAACTCATAAATTTGAAATTGGGATCCTGATAATGTGTCGTTAAATGTAACTTTAAAACAGGACAATGGTTAAGAATAATCGAGCGAACTGATGCTATTGTTGTAGCATCCTAAACGCTCCAGGTATTAACAAAATATTGTTAATAAGATTTTAAGTTTAAAAAATGATTGTTTTAACAACACTATGCAGTTCTATTTCTCTATGTCTACTCGCTCAATTACATAGGACCATTTATTATAACGTAAGTGGTATTCATATAAAAATAACAAGAAACATATTCTTTCTGGTGCTCCACATGCGTACATACACAATGTGGTGCTTCTCTCTCTATCTCTCGCCTGCTGAAGCAGCGTCTTTTGGGAGAGAAATCAGCTGATGTGAATATAACTTTTTTCGTATCGTGTTTAAGTTATCAGAACCAAAAAAATAATAAACTTACCATAATTCGATAAGTCGAAACCGATGTAACCTCTTCAGGGGGAACTGCCTGAATTATCAAAATAGCTTCTTCATCAGGGGGTGGGACGAACTCTGGCGGTGCATTAAATGGGTTATTAGGGTTAATTCTCGGTGTAGGTGCCATTTCGTTTTCTCTAAACGGATTGCCTCCTCCAAAAGGGTTCATTCGTCTATTTTGCCTTCGAAAAGGGTTCATTCTCGGTGCTGTTGGGGTCCGAAGAGCAGGGGGAAAGGTGTTATTTGGATTGGATAATGGAGGACTCTCTCGGAAAGTAAATTCACACACCATGATTTTATAAAATCTTCATAAAACTTTAGCTTTTATTTTACAATTTTGATTTAAATTAACGCAAACAGAAAATGATAATTAATACGACCAATGAGAAAAATCCTTTAAGACGCGTTGTTGTTGTTGCTGGGGAGAGAAAAAATTGTTTTAATCGATGTGGGATAAAAAATAACAGCTCATGTTTGGGGAAAGTTTAATATTGAATATTGGAAGTTAAAATGGCTAAAAGATCCATTTCTTACGAATATCTCATAGTGGAAGATGAGGACTCTCTGTGTGGAAGAAACCAGTTCAATTCCTCATGGAGGAAATCGTTTACTACCCGTATGAGACGAATAGGAATAACTGTTCGGAGGTTAATACAAAGATTAGCTCCCAATCGGTAAGAGTTCGTGGTTAAACTTTGTTTTTGAATCTTTTCAAATAAAATATATAATTTTTGAAGGGGTCCTATCAAGATTAAAGAAGATGAGGACGATGGGGGATTTACTGAATGGATATCAAAATCTTCGGTTAAATGGTATGTAAATAGGCCTACAGTATGGAGTTTTATGCAAAAATTTACTTTTAAGAGCTATTTTTATTAAGAATTTAAAACGAAAAGTTAACCAATTTGAGAAAAAAATAAGGGCGTAATAATACATTTAATCAAAATTCCATACTCCATATTGTTTATATTTCAAACAACAAATCACCTATTTCACGTCAAAAGTCCCATAGAACAAATGTTATTAAAGCACATTCAGTGAACGCTTGCATGCGGAATAAATATAGTGTAAAAACTTTTCGATAACGTTAAGATCATAAAATAAAATTATCCACATTTTTATAAAACCTCGTAACTTTAACTAAAAGTGTAACGAATAATGAAATAGGTTAAATTAGCACAAAATTTCTATAAAATTTAAGGAAATTTATACTGTTGGAAAAGCTGGCCAAACATAAAAGTTACCCAGAAATTACTTAATCTTTGAGGTGTGTTTTATCACGTTGCCTAAGGCAAAATAGACATGAGCGGGAAATATTAGGTTCAAATAGAAACCATAAAAGGAGTTGTAATACGCGAATAATATTTAGACTATTTCACCCGTTTAACAGGTTGCTATTGGTATCAATCAGCTCATGAGCAAAATCGTTTCCGGTGGTTTTCTGGTTTACGCTATGACCGGAAGTGAATTTTGTATGATGTATGTCATTACCTGATAGCTATAATACGTAGCAAAATAGCCTGTATATATTTCTTGATGAATAAAAAATACGTATTTTTTTCATCCCACAAGAAATATATAGGCTATTTTTCAGTGGTTTATATTTGTTTGATTTATAAGATACAACAGGAGAAAAAAATAAACAAATTAACGCACACTAAAGAAATATCTTTTAAAATTAAATACTTATTTTATTAACAGAAGAGCTTCAACGTTCATTAACACTTAAAATAGTCAATAATAATTTAAATTTATTTTCAGAGAAACTCAAATCTAAGAAAAGTGGAAAACCAAAAACAGAAAAATTTGATGTGAATTTCTTAAAATTTTTTGTTTAAAATAAAATATAAAGTAAAAAAATCTTTAAAATTAAAGTGATTGTTTAATAATCTAAAAGCCGAGAAAAATAAACAAAAGAAAAAATTAATGCTCATATATAATTATTTTTTATTTAATATAAAGATAAATGTTTCAAATTCGAAACTTAATAAAACATTCATTATCAAAAATTTATGTTCGTATAAAAAGAAAACAAAAAAATCAAACATCAAATTCAAACTTTAAATTATTAAAATCGAAATAAAAGAGAGAAATAAATTTTAAAATGTATGAAATTCATACAAAAAGAAAAAATAATAAATATTCGATTTTACAAATCAATTTTAAAATAATAATAGGTTGTTTTAAGACTGAATATTCATATAATTCAACACTTAAAATTCAATATTATATTTTCATAAACGAATAAATAAATTTATTACATTTTTAAAAAGCGAACAAGAGAATATATGATTTTAAAAAGGAAAATTATTTACTTTCAAAACCCCAAAACCTTCGTTAAATGTGTATATATATTTTAATAGTAGAAAATTAATACGAGATACTCATTATATCTCGAATAAAATAAAACGCGAAATCCTGAATGAATTACATAGACAGACTCGGATAATTCGGATAGAATCGATAAATGCTGTTCCCAATAGGGCACCCAAGTTGGCGACACACATAACAAAGACACTTTGAACACCAAAGGTCAAACCCATTGATGGTAACATCGAAAGATCCACACAAATTGCATTTAATAAAAAACTTACGGTAGAATTCACCCAAACATTCATTACATATAATGAAAGTCTGATATAATTTAATGTCATTTGATGAACATGAAGGACATTTCGAGTCTGTAATTCAAATAAAAATTACTTGCGTTATTAATTATCATTGAAGTATTCCATACCTTAATACGGTAATAGAATTTTACATATTAGGAGACCATACAAGAGGGAAACGTTTCTCTATACTCGGAAAAAAAGGAAATTCTTTATACAATACAGCGTTATCAGAGGTCATTTTATATCCAAATTGTCTTTCGTAAAAACATTTGCATAATGAGCACCAGAGAGTCCATTGAAACAAATCAACTTTAGCCGTTTTACACGAATTGCATGTTACACTGAATTTTCGCGTGAATACCCCACCACAAACCATACAGTGAAGAGAAAATACTTTTAATATAACGTATCTTGATAAACATCGCGGACAGCAACTGTCTATAATTAAATAATAATAAAAATAAAATATGGATCCGTTTAAAAGGAAATAATTTAAAACCATAAAAGAATAGCCTACCATTATTAACTCTACCGTCTTCCTCTATCGTGTCGGGTGCCTTTATAGGATCTTCCCATCCTGTAGCTAACATAGATACAATTTCGTCTTCCTTCAATACTTCATCAGCATTAATATCTAAGTTCCAAAAAAGGAAATTTTAAATTTTAATTTAGTAAAGTTTAATGTTATAAAATTTTACCTTGAGATTGAGAGTCAAATTGTGATTCCTCCGATGTTGATTCTTTAGGGTGGGACATCTATATAAAAGGTTAAAAAAAAATATCAAATACACATTTTAAATGATAAAAAAAATTTCCGTAATAACTTTTAATTGAGGAGTGGAAAATTGTATCCAAAATGACTAAAGAGATGCAAGGGCCTCTATTAAAATGAGTCCTACAGACTGTCGGTCACTAAAAGAGCCTTGATCATAAAAATCATTACATACATAGCAATTTCATGACTTAGAAGGTCGATGAATCATACAGAATAAATGGTGTAATATACAATTCAATATAAAAATGATAAACGTAAATATGCTACACTATAGTTAAATTGGGCAACCTAACCCGATTTTCCATCGGGATTATCGTCTTCTCAGGAGTTTATCGTACCGTATTCGATATCCCAATAAAACACACACACTACGATACATAGGAAAATATGCTACCTATTTAGAGACCATACCAAAGGACCTATATTCGAACCCGGGTCTCAGTATGGTCATTAACGGTATTCATAAAGTAAAACCCCAGCCAGAAACACATAAGCCAAAAGAAAAACCTAAACCCAAAGCATTTTAAAAGGGGATTATCAAATCATCTGCCTGGTGTTTACGTAAAATAGAAAAAAAAAAATATATATAAAAATATATTAAATATATTAAAATATAAAAAGTAAACTTACATTAGATCCGGAGAAAATAAAAGTTCGTTAAATGCTGAAAATTAGTTCCACAAAATGTTGATGTTAATGATCAGAAGTAAAAAAATACGAACGAATTTATACTCTGTCGAAAGCGAAGGGGTGTAACCTAAAAGTTAAACGTTTCATTCAATGCTGAGAAAAAAAGGTGTATACTAAAGAAATACACCCTGAATTACAAATAATTCATTAGTACTTACTGAAATTTAAGACAAAAGACGACAAGAAGAATAATTTCAACTTTGTTTATATTCGTACTGAAATTTAAATTCAGACGGGTAAAGGAGAGGAATTTAAGCTTTGGGGAAAACTCCATACAGGTAGGTTCGAGGTAAAACTGAAATAATATTCTATAAAAACCCTTCAAAACTTGCAATAACTTATACGCTTAAAAGAAATAAATATGAATTTTTATGGGAATTTCTATATCATACAATGTAAAGAAGGAAGGGAGAACATTTAAATATCAGAAAAAAATTTTTACTGAAGAAGTTTACCATAAAATAAATTAATCTTTTAAAAGGGTATATTTTAAATAAATTATATTAAAAGGTTCAACAAGGTTCACAACAAAAACATAAAGTAATACGTGTTTTTTAATGAGAATTTCCATATCAGTGAACCGAAAAGCAAATGGGATAAGGAGCGGAAAATAATATCTTGAAATAATTCAATTTTTCTGAAGAATATCATTTTACTCATATAAAAATTAAACATAAAAAAGGGGACATAAGATTTAAATATAAAACAAAACTATAAAGCTCGAAAGGGTCCATAATTATATCATATAACCTGAAAGGGGAAAAAATTCCCAACCTTAATACAGATAGATGTAAGAAGATACTAGGTAAAAAAAGACTCTCAAGGATGAATGAAGAAAAGCTGAGCATAGAATACGTAATATTAGGGAGAAATGACAAAAAAATTTTTTCCCACAAAAAACAACTCTAAAATAAATGTATTTTTAAAACAGGAATAATTCCATGAGTACGAAGGGAAGAAAAGTTAATAATATTATTATTTGTAGAAGCAATAATTTATTTTAGAACTAACAGAAAGAAATATTTATTTTACGCTTTCGGAATTATTAGAAAACCTGGAGAACGCGAAACAGATACGGGTTAAAATAATAAACTTTAAAATAATCACATTCTATAAATTTAAGTTTAAAACAGAAAATACGTTGATATAAAAGGCATATTAATTTAAAAGAATTACAGTATAAGGTTAGGCATTATAAATTAATTTTAAAATGAGGAAGACAATACGTATATATCATTTTAAAAATGTGAAATTTCATATCATTTAATGAATTGCTTCGCGGACAGAAAAGCTATTAATATAAACTGAAGAAATGAAGGGAAATATTAAAGAAGAAAAAAGGAAGTAATTATTATACATTCAAGATTATATTAAGAAAAAAAACCTGGAAATGGAATGAACTTTATAATTTTCACATTAAATAAATAAAAAGGATAAAAGAAAATACGCGGAACAATAATTTAAAACGAAACAGTATTATTCATGAAAAATGTAAAATGCGTCCTTGAAGAAGAAGAAGAAAATATTTTCACATCCCTTCGCGAAATTATACGTAAATAAACTCTAAAAATAATGCGGAAAGCATTATTATTCAGGAAACCGACCTCGAAGGCGATAATTTACGAGACAAATATCAATAAAAATCGACCATTAAATAGGTTACACAGGCGGTCTCCGACCGCCTGTGGGGGAAGGGAGGGGCGGGGGCGGGGATTAGCCCTTTAATCCTATAGCCCTTTAATCCATTTGTCCTTTTATCCATCGCACAGACTGGTACAGGCTGAATAATGATCGCCGAAATTAACCTGATATACTACTACCAGAGATTGTGAGATACCGTATAGGCTCATTACTGAGTGTTCCTAAATTTTGGCAGTCGCCGATTATAAATATAGAAAGAGAGAAAATGTATATTAGGTATACTTAAGCATGTGGTTCCTCGAAAAGAGGGATGAGCGCTTCAGCTCTTAATTTGTATATGTTTTCTACTGCCCCATGAATTGCCAGTGATCGGACCACAGCGAGCGTTGCATTTTTGCTCTAACAGTTCATTAACTCTCTGTATGTTTCGTCCTCCGAATATATACAGAGTAAGTGAAAGTACGTGACATAGGCTGTCAGAAGGACATGTGTTTATTAAGTTATGTGTACGTACTCATCGTTGTTAACTTTAAAAATAAAATACACTCTGGACATTTGCTGGATTTTATATGGCTGTCATCTTCTTTTCCTTGTCGAAATCCCGTACATGGTTTAGGGAAATAGTAAAAATTAATTCCTGATTCAACACTTAAATATCGGTTGTCCAAATTGCAGTCATTACATTTTTTACAATTTATTATTTTTCAATTTATTTTTTCAATTTATTATTTTTTTAAGTTACCGTATTTACATTTTTAATTAATTTTTATTAGGCCTTATTTTTAACTAATTACTGTTCTTGTGGTTGTGGTGGTTTATCCGTGTTCCCTGTTGCAACCAGTTCCAATGCAGAGCCAACCATCTTTCCGATTATGGATTTTAGAATCCTAATTTGAAGCTTCAGCTCCTTTATTTCATTCCTGGCAGCCGTAAGCCATATAAGATTGTAAGATAATTTTGATTCCGGGATTATTTGCATCCTTGCGCATGTGCTTCCAGCAGGGAATTAAAACGGTGGTATCAGTAGAGCCCTGCGCGGTTCGAAAAATGTGTAACCGCAACCGAACCGAACCGCTAAACCTTAAACCGCACCCGAACCGC
>JAQGBM010000564.1:0-13161 GCA_034698405.1 Symphylella vulgaris | reverse complement strand
CCCTGAACGAAAATGGACGTACGATACACCAAAATTTCCGCCTTGAAAAGATCTATTCGAAAATGTAAAAAAAATATTCTGTCCTCGCATTAAATCAAATGATATTCGAGATATAAGCGAAATTTCAGTATATTTTGAAAATTATTGCGATTTAATGTGACGACAAAATATTTTTTTACATTTTCGAATAGATCTTTTCAAGACGGAATTTTGGTATATCGTACGTCCATTTTCGTTCAGGGGTTACGAAGATATCAATTTATTTCGTTCGGTAGGTAATCAGGTTAACTCTCCAGTTAGGGTTAACCTCCTCCCAAGCACCCGACCCTAATGATTCATAATTATTATTTTATGTATTTATGGCAGGAGTGTCTCAATAACTAATTAGGTTTGCTTCTAAGTTAAAGCCAATTCTGTAAACACTACAATTAAAAAGTGTTGTAAAGTTTTAAATGATTCTAAGTAAAAAAAAAAAAACTCCTCCAATCTCCCAGAATCCGACTCCGAATGTAAAAAGGTATTTTAAAACGCAGACAGCTAAGTCATCAAACTTATTTTATTTTTTATAAATAACAGTACGAATTCGACTGTTAAATAATATAAAAAATAAAATAAGTTTGATGACTTAAAATGAGCGTCTGCGTTTGCGTTTAAAGAACCTGATTCTAAGTTATTAATATTATTTTGTGTAGTTTATGAATAAATATAATTTTAAGATTCCATAATCGTATCCTTTTTACTTTTTTTAAATCTTTTTTATATTATTTTTTCGTTTAATGAACATAAAAAAAAAAAAAACAGAAATACGAAATTTTTTAAATAATTTTTCAGGTGTAATAATAATTGTACCCCTCTTATAAAAAAAATAATAAATAAACTAAACTAATTAGAATTGGACAAGGCTTTCTGTTTTTTTTTTAGTAGTCTAAGATTATATATTATTTTAAATAATTATTTATTTAAATAATTTATTAGAACAGAATAAAGAATAAAGAAATGTGACACACTCCTGCTGTAAAAAATTAAAGTCGAAGTTCGAAACTTGTTTGACCAAAATTATTTATTTTATCATATTATTCTTAAACATTATCCTTTCAAATTGATTATTATTGAAAAATTAAATTAAATTCGTAAGTAATTTAAACAGACATAGTAACGTGTCCGCGCAAGACAGCAAAAAACCACTAAACATCAAAAAATAACTTAACTTTTTCTCCTCTTCTCGTGTGCAACATAAAGAGACATAATAGTTTAATTTTTAAATAGTACTGCAAAACTTATCTGATAAATACGAAATTATAAATTACGAGAAGAGCGCACACAATAACAAAATTACGTAAAGACTAAAGAGCAAACCAAAAATCAATAACACCTCCTAAGTTATTATCAATCTTCAAATCGTAAGAAAAGATTAACTTCCGTTACCTGTACCTCCCCTAAAACCAAATGTTTCGGAGTATTTTTAAAATTGTTTTAAGTGCCCCTTACGTTAAACGGTTGGGCTTCTTCTTCATACGCATTAGCGTTTAACCGGAAAGCCGAACTTACAGGGGCACGATGTAAATAATATAATAAAGCAATCATCTATGAAACTTTGTTGCCGGAAGAATAACCGGAAGAGAAAAACCATACAGTAATCAATCCGAAACATTATTTTCTCGTTGCTACGACACATCCGGCGCCTCATAATAATCTATATAGCAACCTTCAGTTGTCATAACAAAAACGAATTTGATACCACGCAAATTAATAAGTGAAAATGGATTCCTTCCGATCGCCTGGTTCGACAGTTCTATTGAGCAATGGAAATAATACACCGTTCCCGTTCGTTAAATTTGCGGAAAATAATTCTTTAGCTTCTAAAATAGATGCAGAAAGAAGTCGAATGTGAGTAGGCTATAAGATTAAAAATTAAGGCGTTGCATCGTGAATCGAAAGTATCAAGAAAATTGAGAATTTTTTTCGAATTACAAGTACCCTTCTAATGACATTTCAGTTTTAAAATAATACGTCAACCCGAAATATTCCGGAGGTTTTAGGTTATAAACTTGCTTAAAATTATCATTTGTTGCTATTCCATAGAAACTTATTTATTTTGTTTACTTATTTTGTAGATAATTTAATTTGCAAGACGATTTTTTATTTATTTTCTGTACATTTTTTTAAACAATTCGAAATTAAAAATTATTTTTCAGACAAACACTCCATTCTTACATTCAAGAACTAAATGGGGAACTAAGTAATGCTCAGAATAAACTTTTATCTCAAGGAGATAACCAAGAAAAATTAGGTAGGCTAATGTTGTTTTCTAAACATATTAGAATTTATGAGGGAAATGTTTTAATTACCCTAATAAAAAACTGTCGATATATTTATTTTTAGCAACCTATTATAAGAAGAGGTATGAAGGTCAAATAGAAATTAATACGCAGTTAGAAAGGCAGATTAAGAAATTAGACCGCGAAATTGAGAAGAAAAAGACCAAGTTAAAAAATAGTAAGTAGCACACTTAACCCTTAACTACAGATTTAAATTTTTTTAAAATAAAAATATATATTTTTAGCAACACTTTATGGATTTGACCTGAGGTATGACAACTTATCAGAGGTAAGCTAATTCTTGTTTTCACCAAAATTAATAAATTCTTAGTAATTTACTTAGTAAAGGTACGGTACTCAAAATCGAGCTAGGACCGTACTCGAAATGAAAAAAGCAAATTCATCTTATATTCCACGGATCACGAGTTTACTGTATGAATAATATTAATTCTGAGTTTGTTTAAGTAGGGGCCTATATTTTTAATTAATTATTTAGCCGGAATTACATCGCCTCCTTGGGGAAATGGAGACTGCTAAAACAAATATGCGTAGCGAACTTATCACTTTGCAATGGCGATTAGATAACGAAGGAAAAGTGAGTCAATTACATTACTAACTTATCGATTGCTTGTATAGTCTACCATATTAATTATTTTATTAAAATATTTTACCCTAGGAATGCGGCCGCTTAGAAGAAATCATAAATGGACATCGCTTCGAGTTGGGAATACCAAAACAAGTCAAATTGCAAAGGTATTTCTGTGAAGAAAATGATGGAGTCGAAGCTCTTCCCCAACTAGGTCCACACTGCCTTAAATGGGCGTACGTAATACTTAATCATAATCCTACGCGGTATTTAGTTCTATTTCTTAACACTATAAAATTAATATTTTTTTCAGACCCAGTATAGAAAACCGAACTCGAACTGCTGCAGACATAACCTTCAAGTCTTCAACGTTAGTTAGTTTGCCACTCTTGGCTTCACCGATCGGTACCCAAAGTCTACTTACAGCAAATGCAGAAACCCAACGAGAACGGGTTCTCGAAGAAAATGAAAAATAAACTTAAAGAGATAGAATCTAAAAAAAAAAAATGTATTTAACTTACATTAAAACTTAAAATAAATGTTTATTTAAAAAAAAAGTATCTTTCAACTTTTATTTTCTTCCAAACAGATATTTTAATAGTGTTATTGATTACACTTTTTTTTACTTGAAAATAAACATCTTTTATTAAGTTTTAATGTAAGTTAAATAAACTTTTATTGTGTGATTCTATCACTTTAACAGTTTAACGAAATTATGCATACAGTATTAGACTTTTACGCTTATTTTAATAAATGTACAATAATGTAAGCAATAAGCATTATTATTATGATAGTATAAATAGTACTGTAATAGAATTATTAGTATATACTCGTACAGGGTATAAAGTATAGTTTTAAAGCAATTACAAAGTCAACTGTCAAGTACAGTAGTATATTATGAGTTCACAAATAATCAAATAGCTTAAAAATACTTTTCTAGTCAGTACAGTAGTAAATATTTTCAGTCAAGCCTTAATTACAGAGTGAAATAATAATTTTAATCATTATGTAAGCTGTATGATACATTAAAAAAATATTACATAGTTACAAATTTAATTTACCAATACGAGTATATAGGAAATAAAGTTGCTTAATTAAATTACTATTTAATAGTCAGTATTATTATTTAACATAAGGAACATCACTAGTGACTCACAAACTTACGATTAAATCGTACAAGTACAAGACTACTTTATTTGTAAAGCCTACCAATTAATAAATAGCATAATATGAAATAAAAAATCTACAAAAGTTCAAGATCGCAGTATCGGATTTCAGGATGCCGTTTCTGGAAATGAAAATTTTAAATATTAATCTGAAGTTGAGGAAGTAAAATATACTGTAGATTAAATTTATTACCTTTAACTGTGATTCAATCCTATCTATTTCGGCTCCGACTAAATCTATAATGTTTTCTCCGTGTTTTAATAAAAATGCTTGGACATCTTCAATATTTTGCATGTTTTTCATTTCCTATGTGATAAAAAAAAGTATTAAACCGTGTTATTTGATTTTTTTTAACGTTGCGGTAAGCGACAACGAAGGTCATAACCCGACGACGGAGCGAAATTAGTATTTTGCCTCAAGGACAGGATTTATAGACCTGTATGAGGGTTCTTTAATGTGCAGAGAGTGCAAAAGGGAATTTACACAAGACTTCGGTTTAAACTCTCATCCGAAAGAGCCGCCACTGCAAGAACTTCACTCACCTGGAAATTTAAGCCACAGCCGGGGTTCAAATCGCGGACCTTCCGGATTTAGAGGCAAGCGCGCTAACTACTGAAATACTGGGCCAACTGGCATAAAAAAATTAAGGATTATTAATTATTTACCTCCATAAGAACTTCTAGATCTTGGTTGTTTAAATAAGATCTTGTAAGCTCTCTCCCATCAAAATCAACTTCAGCTTTGTATCTTACTAAAGTGTTTCCCATATCTATGCACTTTGTGTCATGAATGGCCCTATAAAATTAAGATAATATTACAGTATTAAAACAAAAATCTATTTGGAAAGCTCTTAATTAGAAGTTAAATAAAATAATAACCTGATCATGTTATCATTTTCCAGTTCTTTGTTTATTTCATGTAGCCTGTTTGAGGGTATTGACCTGGAATATCGAAATTAGAGAGTTATATCTTAGTTATTTTAAAACAGGCTTTGAATAAACTTAAATTGTCTGTAGCATGAAAAATGAATTTTACATATTACTATGTTTACAATGTTACCCCTTTCATGATGCATTTTGAATTTTTCAAAAATCCCACTCCAGAGGCTAAAAAAAAAACCGTAAAGAAGCCACCAAAAACAGCTCACACTGACGTCATCATGAATTTTAATTTCAGTTTTCTGAATTTTGAACATTGCCAACTGGTGAGATATCGTATCGTGGTATCTTTGCATGCATTTTGATGCGATATTGCCTACGGTTGACGCTCAGGGAACTGAATTTTAATGGTGATGACGTCAGAGTGAGTTGTTTTTGTTGGCGTTTTTTGGGCCTCTGGAGTGGAATTTTTGAAAAATTCAAAATGCATCACAAAAGGGGGAACATTGTACACATAATATGTAAACTTCATTTTCCATGCTAGAGACACTTTAAGAACCTTAATTTATTAATTTACCTTCCAACCAAGGCAGCAACATTAGTAAAAATAATAAGCGAGGCCACGCCTCCTAACAATCCTCCAATCAGGAAAGAACCAATGGCATCTGGTATGTTGCTATTAAGATAGGACGATAGTCCCATGCAAACTGTTGCAACCGCCACTCCAGCTACGGCTGCTATGTCTTCCATTAAAACTACGTTAATACTAGGGTCCTGTCCCCGTAACACTGTTTTAAACGAATTTTAAAAAATTAGGGTTTGCAAATCAAGTAAATTAAAATACTAGAACCCAATTTTTTAATACCATATTCTGTAATGGATACTCCTTCAGCAGTAGCCCCTCTTTTGGTTTCGTTGAAGGCCATAAGGAGAGTACCTGAAAATTAGGCAATACAGTATTTTGTTTTGGTCTATGGGAATTTCCATAGACCAAAGAAGAGAAAAATACTCAACTGATTTTCATATTTTTTTCATATTGTAGATTATAATTAAAATTATCTAGAGGATTTTTTTAAATTATTCTTTTTACTGTATTTCACAATCAACCTGGACTTTAAAAATTATTTTTAAAAAATGATACTCGCCTAGTAACTTTATAAGTTATCTACGAAATAAAATAATAAAAATTATATAAATCGGTCGAGTAGTTTTCTCTTTATGAAAAAATGATCAAAAATGTTCGATTTCTATCACCAGATCCAGACTATTGCAAGAATTTTTAAAATCAAATTATGAGCCTTTTGCATGTTAATGGTATTAGCCAAGGCTAATACCATTCAAGAATATATGAAAAGATTGATTTTTATTTTGTAATAAAAATGTATGAAATGGGATAAAAACGAAGTTAAATATATTTTAAATTAGTCCTTACCTCCTTCTGATACTAGAGACCCAGCTAAAATAAAATACGCCTAAAAAATAAAATAACAAAATATTAATTCATCTAACTTGCCGTACGAAGGCCCCACGTTGGGCGCCAATCATTAAATTACTGTATTTTTATTTATTTAGTATTTATATTCAAACATACCCAGTAGAGGGAATGTAGTTCAGTTGGGTGTGTCAATCCCATAATACCGTGGTAAATGGACAAGCCAGTTCCAAAGCAGAATATTCCAACTCCACTTATAAGTGAGGCTACGTACCTCATGTTATGGTAGCCATAACTGTAACATCATAAGACTTACGTTAGTAAAATAAACAGTAGGATAGCAATTATTCATAGAAAAATTAACCAACTTACGGATGTTCTGGATTAGGGGTTTGGACAGATTTACTAATTCCATAAGCCAAAATAAGTTGGTTACAAGTGTCAGCTAGGGAATGAATGGTTTCGGAGAATAGGCTGTGGGAACCAGTTGCTATCCAGGCTGCCATTTTAAATAAACAGTTGGTTGCATTTCTGAAAGCATATAAATATAATCTTAACGCCACATGTTATTCTATCAATTTAACAGTGAAATTGGGTTATTTTCTGTGCGTCGCCACACCTAACAGAAGCGAAATAATGAAATATATCGGAAAACTGGGGTCTTTTATTTTAAACTTATTTAAAAATATTAACACATTTAAAAAAAATGAAATAGATAGTACCCCGAAAGAATAAAAAAATATTTTATTTAATTCTTTTGTTTCAACTAGGTGTGGGGGACGCATTGGGAAAGACCCATATTTCATTGTGGGTATTCCGCATTCCAGTTCCTGTTAATTATAGCTAAACTTACATAATAACTGCTATCATAACAACTCTTCCAGATCCTTGGTTAAACACAGACTTAGTTGATTTATCCTAAAATATAATTATTATGTTCAAACCATTTTGGTAATTATTTTTAAAAGTTAACCCATACTTTTGTAAGTTACTTACACTGGGTGGTGGTGCTTTACTTTCAGACTGGAATGTTTGCCTATAATTTTTAATCATTTTTTTAACTTGTGATACATCTGTAATTAAATAATTTTTTATTTTATTAATTTACCCACAAATTACACTGTGTAACATTTATTAAAAATTGGTATTTCATAAGTTCTTACAGTCTTTATGTTTCTTTAGTAGTTCAGTTCTCCTTTCAAGTTCTTTCTGGAAAGCTTCATTACTTCCCCAAACTTCCAGAGCTCTGTAAAGCATTTAATTTAATACTGTACTTATAACATCTGTTTAAAGGAATAGCACCTCTAAAAATAGTTTATTTAACTTTCATTAAAACTTAAAAAGATGTTTATTTTATTAGTCATTTCCACTTGATATTTTCTTCCAAACATTTATTTTTAATCAGTTATTAATTTTTAAAAATAAGCTTATTTTACACTTTTGAGAAAAAGCAACCCCCACAGAGGCGTGGTTCTGGATGCCAAAATTGTAAAAAAGGGTATTAAAAAAATTAATAACTTGATTAAAATAAATGTTGGAAGAAAATTAGTGGAAATGACTAATAAAATAAAACATCTTTAAATTTCAATGTACAGTAATAGGCCTATAAGCTAAAAATAAACTTTATTTTTGAGATTCCGACACTTAATAAAAGCACTTACGAGTTAGTTAAAATACTAATTAATACATACTTAGTCTCTACATCCTTTCTTAGATAAACTGTCATTGGTGGGGCATTTTCAAAAGGACTCCTTCTAGATGTTTTCCTAAGTCCCTCTAGTTCACTGTAAAGATTTTTCCAGTGGAACACTTATCAATTATCCATCCAAATTTTACGGTTGAATCATGAATAGAGTAACATCAAGAAAATACTGAAATCTTTTCCTATGATTTATAGCCTAAGAAACTTTAATGAGATTTCCGGTTTAAAAATGAAAAGTCAACCCCGAAATTCCTGAGATTTTAAGTTCTCTAAAGTTGATTAAAATATTATCATGATTCCATAGAAATCTATAGAAACTTCTGGTCAAAGATTATTCCCCATTTATTTTCTTTGCTTCTGGGGCTTATATTTCCATTTTTAAAAGGGAAATCTCATCAGATGGATTTATTCTATCTTTAAAAAAAATCATAACTTTCTTGATTCTTTCATTTTTAACATAAGAATTTTCTATTTTACAAGTAGGTCATCTATGATGGAACATCCTTATTAAAAGATAAGCTTGGAAATAAAATTTTACCTTGGTTTGAGAAGATATTCATTCATGGCTCTAATGGCAGTAATAAATTTTCGATCAACCGGTTTAAAATGCACAGAATCTTTCTTCTTTGGTACAACTGAAATTTTTTAAAATTATTTAAAATTAAATTAAATTGTTCTGTATCAGAATTTATTCAGAACTAAATTATTTTTCTATCATTTAGTAGGCCTAGTTACCTTTTATTTTAGCTTGCGATATTTTAGTTTGTTTTGCTGCAGATGCTTGGGGTGGCGTTGCAGAGGGACCCTGTGTCTGTGTAGAAGTTGGAGAGGCCGGGGCTGCTTGTTTTTTCTTGTTACCCCCTCCTGAAGGGGGTGAAGCTGGGGGTGCTTGTTTTGTTTTATCACCTCCTCCTGGTGGGGGTGGAGCCCCATCCCTGGTCTCATCAGAGCTTGCACAAACATAGGGTGACATGTGAATCTCATGTTTGCATATTTTATTCCATTTTTGGTTGGTTTGAAAATAACTGCAAACTTTAAAAAAACATAATTATTAATAAATTTTTTATTACCATTTACATTGGTGCTCAGACTGTAAAACTGGGATTTTTTTTTTTCATCTACCTGTAATATTTGGTGTCCTAGATATTAAATCAGCATATGCTTGATGGCTCTTTATAGAAGCTGTCATTAGACCACGGCATTGTCCAGGAAGGACAATAAATTTTGTAAAGTAACGCATAATTTAGGATATTGCTGAAAGTAAATTATGCAACGTAAATATAATATTAAAACCAGGATAATTATAAGTATAAACGTAGCCTACCTTCTAAGTCATTTTTATTATCTTAATAACTTGTAGGCCTAATACATTTCAGAAAAAAATGTGTGCTCTAAAAATATCGTGATACCGGATAGGCCCTACTGATAAATAATGATATTTTATATATCAGAAGCAATCAAGCTACAAGGCTACCGGGCGGTAGGATTTAATCAGCTGTGACTGAGCCAAGTACGTAGGGCTAATTAAAGGCTTGGCTAAAGCTTAAATAATCTAGCTTTATCCTAGGTTAACTTATAGTTTAGCCTAGTTTACCTTAAATTATGTAATTTCAAATCAAGCAAAGGGGCTAATAAAATCTGTTACTTACTGATAATATCCACCAGAGTTCAAAATATTTACATTCTCATCGGCAACGATTCCATAAGCTGAGTATCAGATGTCGAAAACTTTAAATTATCTACAAAACCCACTAATGTAATAAAGATCATAGTTTATCCTAAATAATTAGCATTAAATGATTCAAAAGTGTATTCCAAATAAATAACACACCTTAACAATGTCGAGTAAAAGCAGTAAAAGATGTACAATAAACATAACAAAGAGAAGTTTTGAAATCTAGCTGGGGGCTGACATTTTTTAATAATTGGGTGGGTGCATGGTGGGTATGGGTCCATGTATTCTTTGGTTCCTCTAAATTTAATATTTTATAAAATAAAGTAACTGTTCCAATTAAATTTTAAAATATTAACATTTTTTCATAGATTTATATTTTCAATATGTATTTTGTTGGAATTCGGATTTTTAATGTTTTTCAGATGTATAGCCGTTCTGTTTCGTAATACCCATACCCGAACCGATACGATGTGGCGAGTGCTCCGAACTTAAAACGCTTCATCCAAATTCCTACAAGCGAAAAGTATTGTTATTTCTTGAAGTGCCCCCTCCCCTCCAGACTGTACCAGGTTTATACCTTTGGTTACTCTCCTGCGCAGTCAAAAAGCGCCATGAGCAAAGCGCAGCTTTGGTATAAACTCTGGTGCCCCAAATAATTATTTAGACTGTAAGCAGAAATCACGATCAGTAGGCTATGCCATGCTGCTCATGACATTATTACTCCACTAGGCCACTACCTTAGAAAACTGCTCTCTGCACATAAGAGAATGTTGCTAACACCATACAGGTGAGTATATTATTCTAAATTCTATCCCTAAGGCAAAATTGACCCAGGAACTCAGGAAGGTAGTGAAGGCTCATCTCCTGGCATCGTTATTTAGCCTCAGTAGCAGACGTGGGCCACAAACAAACATTTACGGATTAGAAAATAAATTAAGAAACAATTAACATTGAAATAATTTTTAGATTTCCATTTTTATTTATTTGTAAATGCTTTAACTTGCTCTAACAAATTTTCCATCCTGTATCTCATAAATGGCTGTCCTCTACTGGTTTTTTTGCTTAGTTTACAAAACCTTTCTTTGCGTTTTTTGCTATATTCTTCTACTGCCTGTTTGTGTTTTATTCTTGCTTGCTTTCTTTCTTCAGCTTGTTGTTGCTTTCTTTCTTTGAATTCTTTATACCTCTGTTGAGCTTTCTGAAATTTGGTCAAAGATGGTCCTGAGGGATCACCAGGTTCATCCCCACTTTCCCTGTTTTTCCTTTTTTTCTTTTTCTTTGTAGTTTTTTCAGGGTCCTCACTAGCTTCTTCATTAGCTAAATCCTGATCCTCTTCCCAATTTACTTCAGGTTGTGAAATAAACCTCTTTTGTAACCTCTCCTTCTTAAATGATAGGATTTTTTTGCTTTCATCAGAAATTTCGCCCCTTTTTTTAAAAGTAGGCAGTCCTCTTTTCTCTTGCTTCTTGATCCACCAATCTTGTCGTTTCTCATTGTAGGTTTTGTTTACGTGTATGTGTTTCTTTTTACCTTTTTTGTTCTGGCTGTGATTACGACGACCTTCTGCAGCTCTTGGGCCAAACTTAATCTCATCCATTTTGAAGTTACCTGAAAGCATTAAACGATTGATACATATAGAAAAAGAAAAACTGTTAGAAATAAGAGTGTGGTTTAACAGGTTTTGCTATACTAGGCTATGATGTATTTCTATAAGCTATGGTCATGGTTAGTACTCCCACATCTACTAACCATGCTATGATATACTGTATTGCAAACACAGATGTATGGATCTGGAAGTTTAGAATCTGTACAATATCATTACACAATATACAGGCTTTAACTTCCAACTTATAAGTGCCTCAACCCAGCTCAAACTAAAAGCTCAGTGCCTCAACCAAGGTAATCTGTGACCCAGCTCAATCTTAAAGCTCTGTGCGAAATGCACAGCTGCAAGTGAGTTAGTGATGAACTTCTTTAAATCATCGACTTCCCGCTTGCTGGTTAAATTCCAAGTTCATACAATAACAATCATAATAATATGTTAAATTTTATTATATAATATTAATTATTTAAACTTAACTTACTTGGGTTTTTAGGGATTAAGATAAGAGTGAACCTACGCAGTCTTCTACTAAAATTTCTTACATGTTGATTAGACACGTGTTATGGAGGATTTTTTGTTGATACCATTTAATCGAATTGCTAAAACGCTCCTTAAAAAGGCGGAAAATCGGGACACGCCTCACTTTCATGATGAAAACAAAACTAAGGCGCTGCATAAAAAGTAATTATTTAAAGTGAAAACGCAAGGCCTACGACACGGCTAAAAAGGTGAACTAATCTGAAAAACCACGAAAAACCTAACCTATTCCTTCGGATTAAGTACAAATGGCTGAATATTCTAATTACGTTACCGGGAAGCTCAAAATTAAAGGAGAGAGCAAAAAGTGAGTACAGATCATTGAATGATTTTTAGCAGGGAGTCAGGGACTGCAGCTGCTGCAGGGTAGATATTTTTAAGATGCGCGTCCAATCCTATACGAAATCTAAGCGAAAAGCTATCCGATACACGCTAACTGTATTCTTTTGCATATGTTTTGTAGGGTAGAGTGTAAGGAAAACAAGGGGTAGGCCTATACCTGCCTATACTATAATTACGGTATGCCAAATTACTAAATTAATAATTAATTAATTAATATTTTATAGGTGGATGGTGGAAAATACAAAAATTTGAACACGTCACGGGTTGCATTGCTATTGAAATGGGGACAAGGACCTATGTTAAAGCATTAGATAATGGTCTTTTCACACTTGGAGCTCCTCATCCTATAGGTAACTACTGTACAGGCCTAAGCTGTAAAAACTATTGAAGTCTATTAAAAGTGTTTGCAAGAAACCTCAACTGTGAGGGTTCAGCCGCACACAGAATGAATGGAAAGAAGTCTCCCTTTCTATTCATCTCTCCTATTCATTCCGCGTGTAGTAATTTCGGACACTTTTTATTTTCTTCCCTTTCAGCCCTGAAATCTGCACTTTAGCATAAGTTACTCCTCCCATTCCTCACTTCAGGGCTGCTTTTCACAAAAGTATAAAAAAATATATTCATTTTAAAATATTAAATTGGCCTAACTGGTTAAAAATAAGTGCTTGGAAGAAAATAAATTTTGAGTGCAAATTACTAATGAAATAAAACATATTTTTTAAAGTTTTTTTTATAGATTCCATCACTTTAAATAATGCTTTATTTATTAATCAACTACTCAATGTTTTGACTAAACCTCGATTATAAAAAATAATTATTTCATATTTTTTAATTCAGTATGAATTACTTTTTTAAGGTGAAGGACCAGCCCCAGAAGAAATATTAACAGCCATTCAGATAAATGACACACACCTTGCCCTA
>JAQGBM010000563.1:0-13162 GCA_034698405.1 Symphylella vulgaris | reverse complement strand
TTCCGAATGATACAGGGAACAATCTCCATATATTCTTAAACAATATTGTTATAAACATTTTTGTTTTTCTACGATGTGTCTTGTTTTATTTAATAATAAAATCAGTAAGGTGTTTATGCTCCACCCTGTATAACACAGGAAAATTGGAATGATATGACTGGTAAATTGTTAGGATTTTGTAAATAGTTGATATGATCAGCCTATATATATATAGCCGGCTGATACGAGTATTCTATTTAATTAATATCATCGTTTAATTTAGATTTTGTCTACGTACAGTACAAGTATAAAAATGAGGTTATTTTATGAATTCCACCCAATGTCCATATTCGTTTAAGGCCGGTTACGAAACCGTCGTTGACGCGCTGCATTGATTTTCAACAGTTATGTGGTCAGACCATAATACGTATGACGTCATCGTTAATGGTCGAAGAAATCAGTTCTATGGTCAGACAATAAGCGAATGGTTTTGATATTACTGAATGGTGGAACCATAACCGATTTTATGGTCAAACCATTAGTCAATGGTCTCACCATTAGTTGAAAATTTGGACCATAAAAAGTTCTATTGTCCAACTTTAGTCAATTGGCCAAACCATAAGCACACCAATGGTCCGACCATAGCCAAAATAAACGGACAATTAAAATCCTATTGTTTAACCATAGACCCATAGAACAGTTTATGGTCTGACCATTAAGACTATAGAGAACCATTCAAATTTTGAATGGTCCTCTATGGTTTTTTTTTCCAGGGAAGGCCTAAAGGAAAACTAAGGACCTAAAGGAAAATTTTTGAATTTTCAGTAAAAGGAAATTGGTATTATTTTAGTTTGTTCAAATAACACCTTGTCCTTTTGCATGAATCAGTATATTGGTTTATCAGACTTGCTCGCGCTATCTAATCAAGGCAAGGCAGCGATTGGAGTAGCTGGGATCCTGCTGTTACACTTTGATTTTTTTCCCTGCATGTAGGCTATTATACCGGTAATAGTCTGATAGTTAGGCTACTAAAAATACGGATTTTGAAAACTTAGACTATTATAATTTTTCCTTTCTGATCGCGAATCACGCAATATATTATAGTGCATTATTACAGCAGGGCCAAGTCATGCAGGTTACACCCGATCCCACAACAGAGTAGGCCTAATCATGTAATCGTGTAATCATGTAATCGATGATTAGCTGAAATTAAAAATCTGGTTCAAGGGCCACCACGTGCGTATATTATTACCAAACGTAATCCAAATCTTAGAAAAGGAAATTTTCTAAACCCTAAATATGTTAACTTAAAAATTAGGCAATTGGGGGCCCGCAAACAATCTAATCATTTTCCACCTAATCATCGATACACTAATATTATCCTTGGTGGGATCGGTCGGTTGATAGTATTATTGTATCAGCAGGGCCCCCAAAGCAAGGGGATGCATAATCGAACTTTGGGGTTAACGATTGTTTATTTTAGACAATCCTACAGTACGGTACCGGTACCTAAAATTATATCGACCACACATACGGGGTACTTTCGGTCGAATTTAATGCTCGATCATTGCATATCACATCCCCTCCGAGCACGATCTCAGCAAATGCTCCCATGTTAATTTTCCATTGAAATGACTTGAGTTCGTATATAATTAATTATGCTAATTAGGAATACGTCCTGATTAAGTCTGTATCGCACTATATCATATTAAGGCAGACTTTTAAAAAGTCTGTAGGATTTACATTTTTGAATTTAGCCTTAATTTGCCGATGCGACCCCATAAAATGCTACAGGATAATCGACTCCACATCGATAAAACAATTCCATGCAACATTGAAACAACTTTAATTATGAAATTAGGAAGATTGCAATTGCAATGTCGTCTGTCGTTAACGTTAACTATACTTAACTTTACTAACGATAGACGATGTTGGAAGAAAGTTATTGTTTTCACTTTTCAGATTTTTGGAAAGCTACGTATCAAAAGCTTTCCAAAAATCTGAAAACAATATCTTTCCTCCCGCAAGGCCGCAACCCAAAATCAGGTGATAAAATGTCACCAAAAATTTTAAGAAAAAAAAATCAAATATAGTTAATAAAAAAACCAAAAATTCCACTATATTTCACTTATGAGTATAAAAAATACAAGCATGCTGCTGCACACAGGATAACAATTTGTACAATCATACCAGCCATCACACTCAGGTTCACCCACGGTATTAGTCATCATCAGGAAAACATAATACGATATACTCGGGCGTTCACCAGTTAAAACAATAATGGCCGTCAACCACATTATCATGTTGTTACACACATCGTTCTAAACTTTTTTCGGGTGTGGATAATAGGAAACCTGTAATACACTTTTTAGGCTATTTTAAAATAAAATAAAAAACTCTTCCTTCATTTTATACCCCGTATGGAATTAACCTCCCCAACACACAATTATAAAAACAATTCCGCATTATCTAATTATTATGCAAAGTAGATGATTGTTTCTCTTATAACCTTATAAAGTATCAACCTATTTCTTTATACAAAAGGATATAATTTACTCGACAAAAGCTGATTATTAACAAGGTATATAACTTCTTTAAATCTTATTATGACATATTTGTGTGGGTGTAGTCACTAGTCAAAATCATGAAGACTTGTTTTGAATTAATTTCCTTATGATCAGCGTTTACAGTGTTTGAATATCGTAAAGATAAGCTGCATGATGAATATCTTATGTAAACATATTTTATTAAATTTGCCTATTACAGTATAAAGTGAGGCTATAAATATTAACCATCAGTTTCGCTTTCTCTTAGCATAAAATGTTACGAATAACATATAATGACAATTGACAACACACAGTGTTGTTATATATATTATAGTCTATAGGAAGACATATGATACCAATAATATTTAGAGACCTAAGTCACCTAATTTGAATTACTTTTACGGAACCTCTTCTATAAACCAATGATTAAACCAAAACTTCAAAACAATCAGATCATCAGTGCTTTCTGAGGAATTAAATATAAACTTAAGTAATATCTGGCAAAGTTAATAAATAATACCGTATAGTATTCGTATCATGTATAGGCTATATAGGTCGGCCTATCCCATATACGTACAATCACGCGTGGGGTACTTAAATACTGATAAGGACTTACATGATTACGAGTAGAAAGGCTTCTAATGAAAGCCTTTGCCTGAATAACTGCCAATTTGTAATAAATCCGCAAGTCTTAGTCTGATTTGAGTGACAGTTTGACGCAAGCTATATAAACGAAAAGTCTGAGACCCCTGTGGCAATAATGTATATCATTCATTGGTGCATTGGTGAAGGGTCCAAGCATGTGCTGTTTTCCTTTAAAATAGATTTCTAATCGCTTCACAATATAGTCGGCCGGTTATACGCTATAAATTATGTGAAGTTCCCCACTATAATTAGGTATTGTTATTGTAATTTGAGAACTCCAGCACTGCTGCAGATTAAAATTAGTATGCACAACAATTTAACACACTTCGGTGCCACATGAACTTCAAAGTTCAGATTAATTTACATTATGTGAATTAATGTTGCTGAACATGAAATTCGTATTCGTTGGTATATAAAATGAAAACACCACTATGCCTATTGAATATTTTTATCAATAAAGAACATTCAGTCGTTCACACTTCCCCGTGGTTATACAGTGTATTGAATTATATGGCAGTATACAAAGTACAGGGCATCAACCAGCAAGTAATCAATAATAATTAACAACAAAACTATCAAAATAATGGCCATTGATTTTACACAATAAATTTTCAAGTCCTTTAAAAACCTGTTAAATGTGTAAAAGTCCCAATTTTTTAGATGAGTATCATAGCCTACAGAGGTAGGGCCTGAGTCCTGACATAACTAAAATTATCCTGATTTTATAGACCATCAGGTTTAAACACATTATTTTTAACATTATACCTCGTAGAATTCGTACCATTGATTTTTCTTAATTTTCATTACTTACACGACAAACAAAATTAATAAAAATAAATAAGGTCTCGTATTCATACACACAATTGTTACTAATTTACAAAGGATTTATAATTTTTAAATTTATTGCATTTGAAGGAATGTGGACTAACATTCGTTAGCCTATAGTTTTAAAATTACAAAGAATCCTTCGTAAATTATAACAATTGTGTATGTGAATACGAAACCTTATTTGTTTTTAATATAATTGTTTGTCGTAATGAAAATTAAGAAAAACCAATAGTACGAATCGTACGAGGATATTATATGCCTTAAGGTCAATTCGTAACCCACATAACCAATGCAAGGCCCTACTAACTTGCCAATACTATAATAATAAATAGAACCAGAGGACATTTAGGATAATATTCATAGAAGATTAGACACACAATAGGACATGCATACGGTAATATAATCACACTCGGAGGTATAGTCTTTTTTTTCAATCAAAGTTCTCTAAACGACGGTCTTGCTTCTGGAGCCAATAGACAGACTACGATAGTCTATTGAATTAGAGAGAAGTCTAAATGGACAATATTATGAATGAAATATCCAGCTGTATATGGAGACAAAGAATGCCCTTTAGAATCTTTCATCATATTGCACTAACTTACAAAAATGTAGAACAAAGCAATTATTAGAACTTGTATATATAGTTAATATTATTTTGAACTAATGGGGCGTACAGCATCTGTTAATTGATAAGCTACCGAACTCTACGCGGTATAAACATAAATCATCATAAAATGAAAAGAGTTTACTTTTAACCTGTTCGATGCCTTTGAGCAACAAGGACACAACATTTCTTCTCATTAATTACGAGGTGTAGAATCATTCCGTAACGTTTCGCGTTAACTGGATATTTCAGAATGTCTAAGAGAATCTTTTTACTCCAAGTTCAATAGATTTGCCTGGGGAATATTTAACAGTGTAACGGCATCTGTTTATGACACGCATCTGCTTTTCAAGAGTAAAGTCATTTAATATGCGCGATGCCATTAGACTAATTATTCACCAAGAAATGTAAATTTTTTAGGAGTTCTGCAAAGTATTTTACTTTAACTTATATGAAGCTTTACTGGAAAAATTAGTTATTACCCTTCGGCCAACATTTCAACTCGATCGCTATAATATGCTAACTTTATTACTTTAGATTGGTCAAATCTAGCCTAATACAGACTAAACTGAACCCTCAAAGGAAATTAAGGATCGTAAGATAGAGAAGGTGGTATAAAGATACCACCCTGGGCCGGTGTGCAGAATTTGAAGATGGGAGGGGCAAAACCCATCAATTGAGGAAATGGGATTATTGGAATATTTATAAAGCTGTTCGTTTACATTACATCTTTTTTGGAGGACCGCGCCGAAAGCTCTGATTGAGCATATAAGTTTCCATCATGGATGTTTTTTTGGTAAATTTTTGAAAATTAAGTTAAATTTCGTACATTTTAATATAGATTTATCTTTGATGAGGGGGGTTATCTCTTATCTGTCCCTCTTTGACCCTCCCCTCCACCTTAAAAACCGTGTGGTAAATACCTGTTCGTTTACATCTTTTTTGGAGGACCGCGCCGAAAGCTCTGATTGAGCATATATACCGTAAGTTTCCATGGATGTCGTATGCCCAAAAATTTTTAAAAATGAAAGTTACATTTTGTACATTTTATGCTCGTATCATTTTAAATATAGATTTATCTTTGATGAGGGGGTTATCTGTCCCTCTTTGACCCTCCCCCTGTGGTGAATGCTCACTCTCTTGAGTCAAGTGTTTATACCAATTTACAGTTAAAACTCCAGATAGGCCGAAGGTTATAAAGAAAAAAAATGTTAAACCTATATAATTGTTCAGTCATCAGTCATAAGTCACAATATTAAAAATATTGTTTTGTCATGATGTGCTTTCATTACCACCCTTTTAAAAGATATGAAACACCTTCACCTTGAAGATAAGAAAAAAATTCATTTCACCATCATCATCATTGCATGATCTGTATAAGAAGAACACGACTCTTTGAAGCGTTTATTATGAATTTTCTCCATTCGTATAGTAAAAGAATTAGAGCATATTAGAGATCAGATAGTTTAATTTTTATTATAAACACCCAAAGTTCTGAGCACAATGACCCTATATACGGGGTAGAAGATATTTCAAAATATTGTTCTCTTTTTAAAAACCAATTAATTATTTTTATTTTTATTAAACGAGTAACCTTACTAACTCGTAAGTGAAACACTATAAACTTTAAAAAAAATTATAACTTCCCATCCCCGGCTCGCTCTATAGCTTCGTGTCTACCACGAAGTAACCCTTCGCAGGAATCGACATTTTTTTAGTAGCCCATAGAGGTGGCGGGGGGAGGGGTTAAATAAGCAAAATAAAACTTTTATTTTGTGGACTGGATAAGAGTATAGGTATCCAAATACTGTATAACGAATGTTAGGCTTTGGTCCGCATTCCTTCAAATACCATTAGTTTTTAAAATAATTAATCTATCGTAAATAAATAAAAATAACGTGTTTATGAATAGTTATTACGGAGATGTTTTTGTTTTTGATATTTTTTGTCGTTAAAGTAAATAGGGCCTAATACAAAAATAGCCTTTACCGGTATAATAAGAAAACTGATGAGAAAAACCAAAGGATACAAAAAAAATTATGGATATCCGTACGAAATTTTCGGTTGACCATCAGTCTATCACCCTTTAAAAAATTATAAACCTAACCAAGATTTCTGTAGTAGTAAATTGCTGTTAAGATATTCTCTCAACTTAATAGCATTCTTTTCTTTAATTTATTTACTGATGAAAAATGATAGAAACAACGTTAGAATAATTCAAAAATCAGGTTTCCGGCTTATGTTACTTTTGAATAATGATAATATGTTTTTAACGTTTTCGTCAGCAAATAAATTACAAAAAAAAAAAAAGAATTGCAGAAGTTGAGAGAATTGTGTGTTCTATAGTGATTGGCAGAAAGTTTTACAGTGTTAAAGATATTAGGTAAAGTATACTAACATGGAGACAGGGTGTTAAAATTTCGGAAGATTAATAGGTTTTCGAAATTTTCTCGTATTCATGCATTGGTGTGTGTATCCCTTCGAATAAATCGAATTAAGGCGAGTTTCTACTATGCATATTTATTCTCTATTTTTGTTGGATCATGCAATTCATGCTTTTTTAAATAGACGAATTTTTGGAAATTGTCTGCGACTCTGCATATATCCAGTCACTCATGATACCTGTCAGTACATCTCCGTAAAGTCCTTATTGAACGGCAGCACGGTAACATAATCATTTCCCTATATATCGGCCCTCTCTGCTATAGAGCTTGCGCAATGCGTACCCAGCAAGATTTGTTTGGCTATGCACTACTTCAGAGTTCCGATCCGAACAAGCTTCAGAATAAATTTGAATTTTGCGGAGCTTCTGCTAATCAGCTGACCGGAAGTAAAATCGATATCCCAGGGATGTGCGCCGATAGAAAAACGATATTATATGTTTAAAATCTCCTGAATATCACCATCCATTGTTGGTCATTTGATCTTCGACTAAAAATCCAGGTGTGAGAGGATGTGGGAAACATCACATACTCGTATTAGGGAACTCCGATTTATAAAATACAATACCCTATTTTTAGCAAAAATGTTTTATTATGTTCTCAGACATCCGGTTATTTAAAAAAAAAACTTTTTTTCTTGTTTGATATCCACTAGGAATATTTTCATTATACGTAGGCCCCTATACCCCATTACGAGTATAATCTCACTTTATTTTTCGTCTTGGGCATCTATAACCTTTCATGTTGTACTTATGCTTACCCATTATAGTGAATGCGCCAAGAATTACGTGGAAACCTTATGTTTTTATATAACTTACGTTTTTAAAAATCAATACCAAATAATAATATAAGGCATCTGTCTCGTATCCATAATCTCACATAATCTCTTCATACGTAATGAATTCTCTCTTATACTATTCAAAGCTTGTTATTTTACTTTTTTTTTTCCGTACCATTATCGCACAGCATCAGACAAATAGAATACATTCGTCGTTCTATTTATTCACTAATCACTTTCCCGATACACTCTATATTTTAAATCCATTTTGTTACAGTGGAATGAATATCTCCTTATTTTTAATTATGCAAAAGTGAAGGAAAATTTTTGTTTCTTTTTTGTTATGTTGATATGCGGCGTGATTTCTGATTAAAATATTTAAATGGTATGATTTTGATATTATATGCACTTTTACTTATGAGTTACCTTAGTAGTATAATATTATGATGGAGCTATTATTTCGAATAAACATAAAAATCTGGGCCAATACAAACAAGAAACAACATCCTAAAAAATGGTTCAACGACGCGAGTCTAACTTAATACTGTATGAGAGTTCTTGTCTACGGGGTATAGACTTTACATTATAACTTACATTTCCTGAAAGTACCTCACTGTAAAAAGAAACTACAAAAATTTATGAAAGTATGTTTTAAGAATTTTAGGCTCCCCTTAAAAAGGTAAATATAGCAAAATGTTCGATTTCGCTCAGCAGCCTGACACTCGGCCTGACAGCCCATTTAGTAGCTCAATATACTGTAGAAAACAAGAAATTTCATCAATTGTGTTTTTTGTGCATGAGAGCAAGATGAGAGGTTTAAATTAATATTGTTCCAAGTCTAAAAATTAATAAATGGAAAGAGCACTCAAGACCACACCCAAACTGATAAGTGTGAATGGATGGTTTAAGACCCCAGCAAGCTCACCATAAACGTAAAGACAGTAGCCTATTAATAGGAGTGTAAATATGTGGTCTAACTTGACCTGTTTTAAAATTTATAGTTTTTTTTTTCGTTTTTATTTCAAATAATCCAAAAAGTACTTCCTCTTTCATTTTTCTTGCTCGGCAAATTAGTTTCGCTGCAAGGTGAACAATGAGTTTAAAACTTGCGATCTGTTACGGAATAGATTTCAACTTTCATTTTGATTGTTCAAGTGCATCACTATAACTACAAGCACTATAGCTATAAGTTACAGATATTAACTTAAATGCTTCATACGGTATATTTTATATGTTCAAAACCTTAAAAGTTTTCTTGTTCATATATGGATAATGGCTGTAAACTGCTGGAACAAAGCGGAGGTGAAGTGTAAAAAATAATACTTCTTAGACCCTGAACATGCACATCCGGAAAAAAATTTTCTATGGACATTCGGCCATGGTATAACAACACGATTAATCTAAAACCATAAAATTATAATATTCCGCATTCACCCTTTGAAGAATATTATAACAATAGCCTAAGTACAGGTATGTTATAAGTTATAATTAGTAATCTTACGTTCGTAAACAAAATAAATTACGAAATACGAAATGATGGTTATTAGAACAATTAAGAAATTAGACTACTCTGTAATTTATCGGTTTACCGTAGCGAAAAACTTGAACTAGGCTATTATGATACAAGGAAGCTTTAAGTTTACCGTATTTAATAAATAATTACAGAATAAATTAAATTAAGCTCATCACTAAAAAATAAAATTCTTAATAACAAAGTTACGTCTATTTTGAATATATATTAAAAACTTTACTGTAACATCAGCCTAACATGTTATACCCAGTAGCCTATACTTTAAATATCAAAAATCCTAAATAAAGTCTGTTATTCTGTATAGGTTAAAATTTCGATATAAGCTAAAATACAAAAATAAAAAGTTACAATATTTTGGGTAAAGAAATGAAAAGAATATGCAGATATTCTGGATGAAATTGTTATACAGTATATACTCATGTCTCATGACTTAGTTAAGTTGGGAAGAATAAATGTCGACCCCATACAGGGATAAGGCCAACGATGAAGATTGAGTAATCAATAGTCTCGATTTTATAACCATCAGTCTTACAAGTTATGTTCTACCTGTATTATTTTCTCATATAACAACGTGGGAAAAGTCGTATTGCTCGGGGTATTGCTCGTGCTTATTGTCTCTGTTCAATGCTCTGAAATTGTGTCAAAATCTAAAATTATTAACACTTCACGTATGCATTGCAGAATAATATTTCTATTGTGTGGGAGTTATCACCCTTGATCTCTTTTGGAACAATCTCTCTCTCTTTTTTTCAAAGACTTTAAAACTTAATGCATATGATTTCCCATGTGCAAATATACGTTCAATCATTTTGTTGTTGTAGGCCATGGTTATGTTCAACATTGTTTTCTTTTCCTTTCGTACCTTATAGCCTATTTTGACAGATGTGCTTTTCATGTAATAACAATGCACATTATGTTGATAATTAGTACAACATGTGATAGGCTTAAATTCTTCTACGTCGCATACCTAGTAATTACTATTATTTTATCAATAATAACCGATTAAATAGACTATGACACAGCGTCTAGAGAATCACTTTCAAACAATAGACAAAAACTTGCACTATACATGAACATTAGGTCTACTAGCTTCGTTTACTGTTTTCCTGTTCTGGACTGTAGAGCACTGCAAACTTAAGTCTTGGAGTCTGCAGACTTAAATTAGAGTCTAAGATCCTTAAAATACAGAAACCCTGCTCCAGAGTAGGGTATAGGAATAGCAAACTAGACTTTTTATTTTGATGGTACGGAGTATGTTAACAATAGATATTATAATACTAGGAAAAGTCTGACTCGCCTGAGTAGTTATTATGTAAGTTTATCTTATCATAATCTTAGTGATATTACAATTACAAATGGAGGCCCACCTATATGCTTCAGTTTGCTGATAGATTTGGCACCTGATGGGGGGAACCAAAGTTGGTGGGATTCTACATTCTTAAAGAGAAGTTAAAACCACTGGAAACAATTTACGGAGTATATAGTTGTTTGCGAAGTCCAAGGGTGAGCATTACACATAGTTGTTTTGGAGTTTCTGAACCATAATAAAAATTACAATGCAATCTAGGATTCAAGGTTTCAAAGCATACATTTCCTGTATACTTTATTATGCCTTATATTTTCCTAACAGATTATAATATACAACGTATTTAACCATTCTAAGACATTCTTCTGTTACTGTTTCATATAAGAAAATGAATTTATGCAAAACTTTGCTCAGAGTTTAATCTGATGTAGACAGAAAAAATATTTTACATTTTTCGCTAAAATACCTGCCCGTTTTAAGGCATGTAGTGTAAGGTGTATAAAAAGATATGGGAATATAAAAAGCTCATTAACCCTGCCTTTATGTATGAAAGGGAAGGGAGAGTTTACGGTGTTTACCTAAATATATACAGTAACGACTACTAAGTTGCCTTTTGTTTACAAACCATCATAACATGCACTAGACAAGTTATAAACTTTACGGTGGTGTATCTAATTAATATATTCCTTGTAATAATTATTTTGGTAGGATAATATCATGCAGCATAATTATTATCCCTACTAAGAGTGAGCGTGATTATTAATTCGGGGAATCGACTTATTTTCTATTTTTATTAGCCTAAACCAGTGGTGTAGGCAGGGGGAGGGGGGCCTCGAACTTGAGGCAGAAATGCCTAAAATTAACCAAATTGATACTCCAATTTTCAACCTTTAGACTTGATAACTGAAAAAAATTTCGCCTCCGGTGGTCCCAATTTTACAAAATTACTCAATTTCGCTAAATTTACTCATATTTTACAAAATATTTCCGGGGTTTTTACCCCCCCACCCCTGTAAAAAACGTAAACGGTGCATGCATGCAAAATTATGTTAAATTTTCAACTTTTGACTAGATTGCAGAAAATTTTTTCGCCTCCGGCTGTACTGTAGCTATGTACCTTGCGCTCCATGTCCTATTTTTTTTAAATCGCCCCCTCGCCCCCCCCCCCCAGCAGCAAGAGGCAATATTATTATTCGAAAAGAGTGAAAAGTTAATCGTAACAAAAGTATGGAAATTATCCAAAATTACACCAAAATTCAAAGATTCCGAGAGATAAAACTTTTCCAAGCTCTTGGGGTCTTACTCGTTAGTGTGGCTAAAAATACTGGCTCTGGCAAAACCAGCAGTACTTTTTATTTTTAACCATTGTGAATTCTAAGCCGGGTCTCTAATGTGTTCGGGCATTCAAGGAAAATAGTTCACGGAGTAAGGTACGAGTATAATGTATATCCGTATACTACGGATGTATAGCTAATTTGACTTGAATATTAATAGGCTACAGTACGTCTGCTACTAATATAAGTTCTACGTCTAATAAATTATTAATTTTTGCAGGACGTTTTATCCAATTTAATATACAAAAAAAGGGGTTAAAAACAAACATTTGGATTAAATAGACTCTTGGCATTAACCAGTCATCCAACCTTGTCCTTGCCTTAAGCTGTATTACAATCATGCAGTGCATTTGTATACAATTAGTTAATTGCTGATGCCCACATGAAATATCTCATTCGGTCACGCATGTTTGCAACTAATTTTTATAAAAAAAATTCTCCAAATCGCCTCAAGTCATTTGGCTAGGTTTTAGCTTTCTAAAATATAAAATTTATTTACTTTTATAAAAAGTAAAAAAAAAAGTTTGCATGTAAGCTGAAGATAATAATAATTCTTAGCCCAAAAAGGTTGGAACATCCGAAAAGCGTTCTAATAAATTTAGTAGTGCAATGTATATATTGCAAAATACAATGGCTTTTATATGTAATAATTTATGCTTCCCACTTCCTCTTGGCTTCTACACTGTAAAGTGCACGAAACCTTTGTCGTGTCTTGTGTTGTTGCTTATTGTCCGCGACGCATCCACGGTTGAATTGAAAGTCTTATCTGCGTGCTCTCTCAATGCACCCACATAACTTTAACGTTAATAAGAATGGATAGATTTTGAAGTTGTATATTCTATATACCTATAATAATTGAAGAATTTGCTGCTGTCGTGGTTCAGATAAAGGTTGAGTTGTTCTTAAAAAAGTAGTGGTTCTGTTTGCATACGTGATTTAGCAATAATTAATAATATATTCAAGGGTTGCCGAAAGTGAATGGATGTTTATTTGAATTTTTATTGTTTATTTATAAAAAGTAATAGCATATAATATGCACTAACATACCCTAACATTAATATAAAATATAAGTCCACAGTATCCGTCAGTTGATTAAAAACGTCGTACGAAGATGAAGTTGGTTTAAAACTTTTTTATAAAACTTTAAAATACACTTTAAGACGAATACAT
>JAQGBM010000562.1:0-13164 GCA_034698405.1 Symphylella vulgaris | reverse complement strand
ACTAATACCCTCTAAAACCGACCCGTAACATATTCGCGGCGTTAAATTTCAAGTCCCTTTGAAAGACAAGCAGGAATTACCAAAGAAAAGTGGCCAAGAAATCAAAAATTTACAAGAAATCGAAATACAAGAATAATTCTTCCTCGCAAGTGTGTAAAACCTCTGATACAGGAAATATATTAGGAATGACCCTTCCATACTAAGCATCAGCCAATGACCTTGCGGCTATTGGCCTCTACCAATAAAATAAAATCCCCAAAGAATTACAACGTTACTCTAGCCAAACGCGACCCGGATTTTAGAATAATACGCGATTTCCTTTAAAATTTTGCTTCCTGACGACGCTGTACACACTTCGAAGATTACAGTAGTCCGAACCCTACATGCGATTGCAATAGTACACTGCTTTGACGTGTTAAGTACTGTAACAAATCATTCGACGAGACCTGGTCGTCCTTAATTTTAAAATTTCCCTCTCTAAATTTAAACTGGTCGTCTTTAAATCAAAATAAAATTAGAAATATAACTTTCCCTTTACTACAAAAACTCAAAACCTATGTTTATACCTCCCAAATTCGAAATAATTAATTTTGACCCTTTCCTTAACATGTCAATTGAGTGTACCGAATTCAATCTGGAACCTATTTTCCTTGAGCACTATCTTGTAGATTTCCAACAATACGATTTGGCCCAAACCCCAACAAAATATTAAGCTTATTAGCCTTCTCAATAGGAAAATAATTACGCACTCTTCGTATTTCGGACAAAGTTTGAGGCTTGGTTAACCCGTACGAAAGTTGATCATTCTCTCGTTTATACGAGCAGCTCAAAATAGATCCCTTTTGTACGATGATGTACTGAGTGCTACCAACCTTAACACCGATCCAATTTTCTCTTAATGGATCTCCGATGTCTGGATAGAATTCGAAGCCTGACGTCAGATGTTAGGTACATTTTACCAATTGGCTTGAACCCATCCCCTCGCACGGCAGACCTTCCTTCGCGCGAAATCTGTACGTACAATGTTATCTCGTTTGTTATTATTATCTTTACCGTCCTAAAGTAGTCATTGGCACATAGATATGTGCTGACAAAGTGACACAACGTGGTATTGAACCTACAGATTTATGCAATTTCTTGTGTCGGTAAACCTCTAAGGGTCGGACGTTCGATAAGGTTTGAATGATTTACTTCAATCCATTATCCTTTAATATCTTAACAAGGAAACTATCGGCAATCAACCTTTGAAGCGTTGTTATAACACGAAGGCTCTAGAACTGTGACCAATTTATTGGCTATTTCCAAGTCCTTGGCTCCGCGCCATCAAGGTAAGTTTTAAGAGTTACTCCTTGGTCCGAGCTAAACTCCTACTAAGAATGGTGGCTATTCATTCTAGGTCCTTAAAGACCCGTTTCCTTAACTAACCACTAAAATTAACTCTCCCTATTCCCTTCTTCTCTCTCTCGATAAGGTTGGATCCCATTGAGTATTTTACTTTTCCGCGTGACCGACCGAATTCTGTGGGCTATACCTAACGAGTTTAATGTTCTACTTGTCGTCTAATACCCACTTCAAATTCGGAGACGTGCTCAAAGAAAGACAGGCTATCTAACCGTACAACTAGCCGTAACTTAACACATTTTCGACAACTAATAACTAAAAACCTTCTGGTACCTGAGTTATACTACACGTGCGGGTATATCGATCCGCAAATCCGGTTTTGGAGACGCAACCCTCACCGGTGCTATCGGAGCACTAGGACTACTAGTATCTCCCTGACTTTCCTCCACAGTTTTTATACTCGTAAGCGTGACCTTTTCCCTAGACTGCGCATTGGAAGTGGTTCGAGCTTGGATCAGAATCCGTGACAAATTTGTCCAGATACACGTCAGTAATTGTATACTAAATCCAAACGTACGATATAACGCGAGACTATTCAAAATGGAATCTGCGATAAATAACACTACCCTCACAATGACGTAGATCGCCATCATACTAGAGAAGGTAGTACCCAGGACATTAACTACTCCCCAAAACTTTTGTGCCAACGAACGAGACAATCTGTCTACGTCCAAAGGCGACATCATATTAGTAAGTGAGCCACCTTTCCCTTGCGTACGTCTACCTGAAAAGCTTCTCACGATTTCATTCTCGATCGCGGATGTTTCGAGAGAGAAGAGTATGCGCTTTTGGAAATTTTGCACATCCTCGTAGGTATACATCCCAATCCGCGCCAAATTCGCTGGACTGCTGTACGTCCAATTCATCTCAGTTTGAGGTTTAAGAATTTGGGGTGCCGATACCGATATCGGATGGGGTCGGAGCGCGTAATACGCGTCCTCTAGATGAAATACAGGAGCTGTAAAAGCGTTACAATCGACCTGCGTACCGATCCGCGTGAGAATACGACTCCTACTACTGAGGAAATAACTCTTATTCTCATACGTTACTGGCAGCTCTTGGTAACAGCGCGAGCTAGAACGTATGGTGACGCTAACCGGAACGCATGCGATGACGTACACCACTTCGCCTCGTCTAACCGAAGTGTATCCCGGTTGCTTCATCAGAGCGAACGGAAATTCGCTTTCAGATACCATCGCTAATGTTAACAGATTGCTCAAAATTTCCCTTTCCCTTTTGCACTGCTGTCGTGCAAATTCTAAATAAAGGTTCTCTACTTGACGGCGTATGTGCCTTTCTAAATACACAAATTTAGTGTTGACGTAAATAAGGAAATCTAGATTTTCAACTAATAAGGGGTTTTTCTCAAAATAAAACTCTTTTCCCACTCCCTTTTTGACTATAACTAGACGTGGATGATCCGTCGCGAATGCTTCTTGATTGCATATTGTAAGCGGACGTACCAATTCCAACGCGAACACGATTTCATTTTCCTGGCCCACTACTATACTTCTGGGCTCTGCCCCGGTTACGTTTTTGTTTTCAATCATTTTGGCTACTCCCGAAAATAGGACGTCATAAGATGTTTTGTCGCAGTTACCTACCATATTAGACAGGGACCAAAAGGTATAACCGTAAAGATAATCCAGGCACGTCGTCTTGCTGGCTTGACACACGGTGTCCCCTGGAAGATGTACCTTGTCCGCCGTTAAGTCCACCAACGCGTAGCCATCCCTCTGGAAGATCTCGTAGGCCGCCTCGATGACGACGTTCTCGTAGGTATCCGGTCCGAGTGTATAGGTCGCCCCTGAACAGTCTCCGCTCTTACTAGTTGATCCGGCCAAGGTCACTGTCGTCGCAAACGTGGTGTTAGTTTTGATCCCTCTGATGACGACTCCTTTATGCGGCTCGTAGCTCCCGAATTTCCCGATTTCGAAACAAGCCTCCCGTGATGGTTTCTCGATGTAGCTTCGAATTCCGTCCGTCACGGTACTGCTATGGTCAAACATCCCGCAATGAGTGATGCTGATAAACACGTGCACCATGCACGAGTAAAACGGTACGTAGTCGAATGTTCGTTTTTGCAGGACCTGAATCTCTATTTGTCGAGTTTCAAGGGTTGGTCGAATTTCAGGACACTCAGCGATTTCGGTCAGGGATATTTTAGTAACGTTCACTGCAGGATTGGCGCAGTGAAACCCTACTATTGCAAAGGCAGGGGTGACGAGAATAAGCAATAGTCCAATTACGAAGCTTGTCTTGTTTCTAGCTACCAGTACCAGAAGTGGTAACAAGTAGATCAGGCTTGGGCATCGACGACTACCAGAGCTAACATAAGGCTTCGTCTCTTCGTCCGATGGTTGAGAATTCGGCAACAACAGCTCGACCCGGGCAGCTGCTTCTAGGCTTCCCATTTGGTTTCTGGCTCGACAGGCGTAGGTTCCTGTTTTTCGGTAATCCGTCATGGATACTGTCAACGTCTGTCGGTTGGGTCGTACTACTAAAGATCCCAGTGGCAACCCATATCGTCCGTTCTTGGACCAAGTGAACTCGGCTTCTGGGGTGGCATTTACAGCACACGTCAGCTGTACTCGACGTCCAGGTGGTATCCGGTATCTAGGTCTCAGTTGGGTCGTCCAGATGGGTGGTCGAAACACGTGCAGGTAGATCTTGTCCTCCTCAAAGGTCCCGATGAGCGATGAAAAGATTTTCGCTCGACAACGATATTCCCCTTCATCTTCTACGGTCAGGTTCTGGATAAGTAGAGCTTCCCCGCTCTCAGACTGGAAATATCGGTGTTTGTCCTCCGTCACAGATCTAAACCAGGATATGATCGGTAGTGGGTAGGATGTTGCGTTACATTGCAGAGTGACATCCTCTCCTATTCGTCCGTTAATAAATCTTCGGTTGTGGAAACGAATCTTGTCATAGACGTGCATCTCGGTGACTAGTTCAAAGATACCCAGGTTTGGTGCTCTTTGTACTTCGCAGCTATAGACTCCCTCGTCCGATCTCCTCAACTTATCGAACACCAGCATCTTGGTCAGGCCCGTCGATGTATTGGTCCTCTTCAGCCTGGGGTGTCTATTTCCGTCTTCGAATAACGTCCCGTCTGGTCCTCTCCACTGTGGCTCTTCGGTCTTCGCAGCACACGACATCACGTAAGCGTCTCCAGCGTACTTGACTGTGATGTTCTGATTTGGCTCCATCGTCAACCCGATAGTCTCTTCACCTGCAGCATAGCTCAAGAAAGACATGCACACCAGTACCAGTAGCAAGGAATTCATTCCCATTCTCACCTGATTGAGAACAGGTAGGTTAGTGGCCAAGTAAAACTAAAACTCTTTTACTATTTTAACGTTAGTTAATTACTCATGGACTAAATGCTAACTAGTACCGTATCGTTCGGGTGTTTTAACTCTACGCCCCGATCGCGTCCGATACTGAATATCCTCAGCATTTTCCAACTCGCTCCCTCTTACATCTTTCCTCTTTCGTTTTTCTGGTCTGAGTTCTATTAACTCGTCTGGTTCCTCCTTACAAGAAAAGTATCCGTCTTCTTCTTCGAAATCGTTTCCCCCCTCTGCGGGCAACTCTTCCCTATCGTCACCTAATCTAAGTTCTAATTCGGATTCGGTATTTGCCGTTCCCAGATCTTCCACTTCCGGATCTTTCAAATCATGTGGAGGTGTTCTTCCCTTTAATTCGGGTATATAATTAGTACTGGCCTCCTCATCATCCAATCGATCCCTCGGATAGAATTTCCGTAAACGTTCCTTATTGACGACGGTAAGTTTACCCTTCCTCATTTTAACCTCATAATTATTTGGTCCTAATCTCCTAACGATTTCGTATGGTCCATGGAACTGGAACATGAGCTTTGGACTTTTACCCTTCTTTCTAACAGGAGTATAAACTAAAACCTGCTCGGCTTCTTGAAAGCTTCGATCCTTACGGCCTTTGTCAAACCTCTCCTTCGACTTTTGCTGTTGAAGGATCGTTCGCTCTACAGCCTTCTGTCTAGCTTGTTTTAAAAGTTCTAGACTATGATCTAACGCTTTAACCCTGAACCGGATATCTGTCGGTTCCGTAGGATGATAACCGTGCATGAGATAAAAAGCGCTCTCTCCCGTGGTTTCTTGTCGGGAAGTATTGATAGCATACTGTACGTACTGCAACTGCGTGTCCCAATTCCTTTGATTTGAGTCCACGTGTTGAGAAAGTATTTCTACTATCGTTCGGTTCTGTCTTTCTACGAGACCGTTTGTAGCGGGATGGTAAGCTGACGTCTTCAAGTGTTTTATCCCCATTTCCGTAAGCAAATCTTCCGTCATTTTCGAAAGAAAAGCTGTACCCCTATCGGTTAAAAGATTACTCGGAATTCCGTATCTCATGAAAATTCTCTCCTGGAGAAATTTAACAACATGATCGGAACTTGTACTAGGAACCGCGCAAATCTCTAACCAACGTGTATGATGATCTATCAGGGTAAGGATGTGTCTATTACGTCCTTTAGTTAACGGTAATGGTCCAAGATGGTCCATGGATACACGTTCCCAAGGTCGCGTAACTGCTGGTAATGGTTGCAGAAGTCCGTCCCGGATGGATCCAGGTCGTTTTCTCATCTGACATTCTACGCAACTTCTGGTGTAACGGAAGACGTACCGCTTTAGTTTAGGCCAATAGTATTTTTCCTTTATTCTATGATATGTCTTGCTAAACCCTAGATGTCCCGCAAGTGGGTCATCATGGTTTGCGTATGTAATAAACCTTCTAAGGCTCAATGGAACTGCTACTAATAGTTTCTCCGTTCTCCCCTTCTTCTCCACGAAGTATAAGGTGTCGTCTATCAGTCTAAACTTCATCTTTTGATCAGGATGTTCGACAATATGTCTCCTAATCCCAGACAGTTTTGCATCTTCCTTTTGAGCCTGAATAATGTCAATTTCGTCTTCCAGGATCTGATTGAACCAAACAGGTGATACGTCTGGAGCGTCTTCGACTGGCGCGCGCGATAACGCGTCAGCGTCTCGCATTGTCGATCCGGGTTTGTATACGATTTCCATGTCGTAGTCCGATAATTGTAAACTCCACCTCGCAAGGCGTCCGTTTAAGTTCTTAGTCCGCGTTAGGTATGAAAGTGCGGCGTGATCGGTTACTACTCGAAATCTTCGTCCATAAACGTAAGATCGGAATTTATTAATTCCAAAAATTACCGCTAAAGCCTCTAACTCGCTAATGCTATAGTTCTTCTCCGCAGGGGAAAGTCTTCGGCTCGCGTAACCTATTACGCGTTTCTGACCGTCGAACTCTTCCTGCAGCAATACGGCTCCTAACCCTAATAACGATGCATCTGTTCTTAGTTCCACCTTACAATCAGGATGTGGATGCGTTAATATCGGGGCTTCCGTTAGCTTTTGTTTTAATAACGAGAAGGCCTCTTCCTGCTTCTCCGTCCAGATAAATTTCTGGTCCTTCTTCGTGAGTAAAGTCAAAGGTTGAGCGATTTGACTAAAGTGTTCTATAAAACGTCTATAAAATGAAGCTAACCCTACGAAAGATCTAACCTCTTTAACTGAAGTAGGACGAGGGTAATTTTGTACCGCGGCAATCTTACTCTCATCCGGCGAGATTCCGTCAGCACTTAAAATAAACCCTAAATATTTAACTTCCGTATCCGCAAAATGACATTTGTCGGGGTTAAGCTTTAAGTTCGCCTTCCGGACTAACTTAAAAATAGCTTCTAATTTCTCCAGATGTTCTTGGAAAGTTGTGGAAAATATAATCAAATCGTCTAGATAGGCCAGACAATCTTTAAACAAGTGCGAGGCAAAAACCTTATTAATTAGTCTTTGGAATACTGCAGGTGCAATATTCAAACCGAAGGGCATAACGTTGTATTCGTAGGCGCCATCTGGCGTCACAAATGCCGTCTTCTCCTTATGTGTCTCTTCGACTTCGACCGCATAGTATCCCGACTTTAAGTCTAAAGTTGAAAAATATTTCGCGGTAGCCAAGGATCCAAGTAGGTCATCGATTCTCGGTAGTGGGAAATTATCTAAAACCAAGACTTTATTAAGTCCCCTATAATCCACGCAGAACCTGTAAGACCCGTCAGACTTCTTTACAAGTACGACCGGTTGGCTCCATGGTGAATTACTAGGTCTAATGTGTCCGTTATCTAACATCTCCTGGACTTGACGTGATATTTCTCTTCTTTCCGTAAAAGAACTTCGATAAGGTAATCGTTTGATTGGTCGACTATCTCCCGTTTCTAATCGACATTTGACAACGTCGGTGGTTGTCATTTCCGCCATGGAGGCTGCAAAACAGTCTCGGCTTCTTTTAAGTAACTTTTCTAACTGTATTATCTCTTTTTGTTCTAAATGGGTTGAAATTTTGTGGGAAATCTCGGGTAGTTTCTCTGGCTTAGGTTTATCAACCGAAAGCGGATGGATGGATGTGTACCTATTGCTTTGAATGGACTCAGCTTTACCTATTATGCTATTTTTATACAGCTTTACAGGCGAACTGGTGCAGTTGACCATCTGTACCCGACTATGCGTGCCCTGTACCTTATTGATGCTATCGGCCAGCAACAATTCCGATTTTAACTCCAAATCTGGCTTCTTGATAAATACGTACTCCCCCTTTGGAACAGGTATAGCAACATCTACCCAAGAGCAGCTGTATGCAGGAATGGTTTGATCGTAAGCAATAAATACCGGTTTAATACTATCTGTCTTCTTCCGATCAGGTTTACGTAGGTAGATGTTTAGTTCTACCTGACGACACGTAGGTAACCCGAGTAGTAAATCGAAGTCATCCGTCTCTATAACGCTAGCTGGAATTTTAAGATACCTACCCTTAATCATAATACCCAATTCTATCGCCGCGATAGGTTCGAATAAATTTCCCTGTACTGTCTTAATGAGTGGGAGGTTTGTTTTCAAATATTTATAATTGATTTTTGACAATAAACTATTACTTATTATATTAATTTTGCTGCCCGTATCAACAATAGCTTTTACAGGCAATTTCCCAATATAAGTTAAAATCCTAACATCCCCACCTCGACTCTCCACTATTTCTAATTCCGACGACGGAGGGCGGGGCTCAGTCCGTTTCCCGACCGCGTTCCTCTACGTTCCTCGCAATTCCTAATCAAATGTCCAGGCTTTCGGCAATAATGACATATCGGTCTACCGTCATCTGTCCTTGGGTTCCGGTTATTTCCCGAAGCCCTAGGTCTTTGCTCGTATCTATTACGATTCCATCCTGGATCGTATCCACGTGAATTCGCTTGTCTCCGTTCATTGTTGTATCTACGGTAATTGTTATCGTAACCTTGGTCTCGATAATTAGTATCATAATTCTGTTCAGGTCGTCTCTCAAAGTCCCTCGAACTGGATCGTCTCTCGAAATCTCCAGAACTAGGTTGTCTGTGCGGTGACGGTGTCCACGTCCTTGCGGAATAAGTGGATCTGACAACCGGTGGTTCGCTGAAACGCACCCTACTAGATGATCTAGATGCTCTATCAGTTACATCATCGTCTTTCTTATCCCTTGGTATGTGTCCCTTTCTCAATAGCTCTTTAACTTTTGCGGTAGTTTCAGGATTTTGGAAGTCTACCTTGATTCTCAAATCTTCGGGGAGACCCTGTATCAAATGGTAAACTTTTCTAAGTTCATCCATTTTCGGATCTAGGGATCTACACAGCCTGATGACCTCATAGTAATAGGTATCCACCTCCTCATCTGGTCGCAATTTTCTGTCAGCCAGCGCTCGGTGCCTGTCTGAGACGCTCCCTAAAAAGCTATCTTGTAAGGCTGTTTTCCATTCTTCCCACCCTTTCTTCTTCTCCCTCAAGTCATCTTGAGCATCGTACCACAACTCCGCATCTCCTTCTAAATAGCATGGGAATACCGAGAGCTTGCTATCGTCAGTCTCCCATTTATTGTGTATGCTAAGCCTGTCGAAATCTCGTATCCAACCTAACACTTCAGGACCCACCTTGCCCGAGAATTTCTTGGGTTTGATAATACTAACAGCCATTATGGGTGGTTCTAACTTTTCTTTTTCTAAATCCTCTATTACTTTTTCTAATACTTCGAATTCTAAACCTTCGAGTAGCTCCCCGATTAATTCCTCTACTATCTCTGCAAATATTCGGTCTCTCAATTCTTCTGGAAGTGCTTCTCTGGGTACTGTGTCCTTGTCTTTGTCCGAGCCTAAACTCTCAGTATCGGACATTCCATGAAATACTCGAAAGTATTCGTCATAGCTAGTTTATTATTATCACGATCCGGTTGGCTTCAACTCTCATACACTCTCGTACACTCTCGTTCAACTCTCGTACAATCTCGTTCAAGTCTCGCGAAATCCCGTTCAAGTCTCGCGAAATCTCGTTCAAGTCTCGCGAAATCTCGTTCAAGTCTCGCGAAATCCCGTTCAGTTCTCGTTCAAGTCTCGTACAATCTCGTTCAGTTCTCGTTAACTCTCGTTCAGTTACCATTCAAGATAATGACATAAGGGTGTTATGTAATCATTACCTCATCATTGGTGACAACCCAATTTTCCTATTTGAAGATAGAAAATTGCTTAAAATTTCAAATACCCGCGCGCCAAACACCATATGAAACGACCGGGACTGGGGCCTACGGATTCCTACCCTTTCCGTATTTGATTTAACTAACTCGCTTGCTAGACGAGAGGATTTTCCTAACTATAAGGTTTCCTAATTCCCTTACTAGATACTTCACCAAGTTAGCATAAAGAACTGAGATTCAAGGCTAATAAAATACTTGACCAAACAAACCTTTAATAAATCCCAGGATTGACACTTTAACATAAACATTTTAACATTCACTTAACTTTAACATAACTTTTACAAACTGAACTTATTAACATTGAACATTAACTCATTAACATTAAACAATTATTCACAATATTTAAATATTCACTCACAGAGATACTACACAATTCTATTATTACTTTTGAGATCGTGAGTCATTAATATCGTTTATGTTTTCTTTTAATAATTATTAATTTGTTGTCTTTCAATATAACACGTCCGTTTCTAAGCTTAGCCAAGATTCGACTGACTAAAATATGACTGATTAAAAACCTCCTTCCCAAATATATCCCCGTCATTCTTTACTTCATCATTGTTTACCGGTTTTAATTTAAATCTACCAATGACTTTTAATTTTTCCTTATGTTTAAAACTGTATTAACTTAACTAATCCCTTAATTCAATTATCCCGTGTCACGCTTATAAAATGCTTGTTGTCATAATTACGTATTGCTATTACGTATTACTATTACGCACTACCGTTACGTAACAGGCTCAAGTACTCTTAGGCCCAAGTGCTCCCCTATCTTATTCCTTCATTGTTTGTTCCCATTCATTACTGGTATTTAATTTATTATTTAATTTTAATTTATTTAATTTTAATTTATTTAATTTTAATTTATTTAATTTTAATTTATTTAATTTTAATTTATTTATTAATTTATAACTAATACCCTCTAAAACCGACCCGTAACAATATTCGTATTCGAAAACGCGAAAAAATTGTGGGGTCGTCGCTTTAAATAAAAATATATTCGAGATATAGCCTATATTATATAAGAGCGAAATCAGTATAGCTTAATTTTGAAATATATCTCAATTTATTTGAAATATATCGTTTTATTTAATGCCACAACCCCCCCCCCCCCAATTTTTTTGAGTTTTTGAATAGATCTATGTCTATCCAAGCTATAGACGAACATTTTATAGTGTACCGGTATAATATGTCCATTTCCGTTCAAAGATTACAAGATATTAATAAGTTAACATGAATTCGTCCCATAACTGTATAGGTTATTGCGCGCCATCCTGTAGCAATTTATAATAGCCTATTGCTTCCAATTCAATTTATTGGCTATTGCTATGTCAAGAAAGCTGTTAATTCTCCTCAGCTCCAATAAAATAAACAATTTGTTTACAAAGTGTCGTATAGCTTTGCAAACAAAAGGTAAATCACACACTTGTATTAATCATTAATTTTTTAAAAATCTATAGGAGAAATTAATTACACTTCCTTCATAATGTTTAATATTTGTATGCAGGATTTATTTTTTAATCAGTACTTGCTTAGCAATCACGCGCAAACCCTTGTCCAGTGTAAACAAAAGGGAAAGAATTTCGCGTAGAGCGCGCGACCTATGCTGAAACTAAATCACGCGCTCAGCTCGAGCGCGCGAGATGAAAAATAATGCGCTGATAGCACGCGCGCTTATAATGAGGCAATTTTTGTCAGTGCAGACATGAAGGATTGTTAAAATTAAGATTAATCCAGGTTGAGATTATCGTTAAAATACACGAGGGGACGAGCATTAATTTGATAAAATAGAAATTGAATAATTGGACAAGCAAAAGAGATATTTGAACAAGACGTACGGTTGAGGTGAACGTGCGCTTCTCTCAGTAGATTTGAAATCAGTGTTGCCAAACTTTATTGCTATTTTGTTTAGAATTTTTTGATAATTAAATTATCGATGTTAACTTAATATAAATTTTATTTAAAATCATTTAAATGTGCCTTTAATATGGGAAGAATATTGGGTAGAACTTTTTTTTTAGAATTGTTGGTAAAGATTTTCTTTTCTATTATTGACAGTCTATAATACCATTGACAGGCTATCATTTCTGCATTCTGATTCTATGACAAATTATTTGATAATAAAAAATTTGGCTACATTATTTACATTTTAGATATTCATTTTTACATGCACTCTGTGCAGTCCTATGATCGTAGCAAAAATAGGCCGATTTAGGCCCCCCTAATTATTCATGTCGAATTCTGCAATCATGAACATGTTTTTGTGGTTTTTGCTTAATTTTGACTTTCTTTAATGCCTCAATTGCAAAACTCTTGCAATGTACACACAACGCCAGTTCTAACTACCCTATTGAAAAAAGTAATATGCAGAAACTTACCTTAGACTGAATACTTTACCTCAAACTCCCATATCTCATACTTTTTAGTTAATCTAAGACACTAAACTTATTTTGATGTGTAAATCACTGAATTTTTCAAAAAGGGTAGTAAGTTTTGACTAATTTGTTTACGAAATTTTCAAATTTCCGAAATAAAAAAAAAGTCTTTTTCGTCAACGTTCGATTTGACGGGGGATGGGGTAGATTTCCGGAGTGACAGAAATTCTCGTTCCCCTCTAACCAAAGCACTTGAATTTACAGTTCATTTTCGAAGTTAAAAATTCGAACGTATAGACCATATCCGCGAATGTAAACAAAAACAATAGTTCTGCGCAGTGCGCAAGCTCCTGCGGCGGATTTTCTTCCGGTTTGAAGAGCTTGGCCTGTTTTCTCTCTGCTCTTTTTGCTTCTCTCCTGGGTTATCCAAAATTTACGAGTCTAACGGTATGTTGCAGTAAGAGTTTACTAATTTTACACACGACCCCACTACCTAATTTACATATTGTGCGCGCCTCAAACCGGAAGTATCGCTGCCGCAGTTTGTGGATTTGGTCAATTAGGTTTCTTCTCGTAATTATGCGATGACGTGATCTGCGCGCCAAATGTGAAGTTGCTCTTCTCGATCGTAATTTGCGAGTGCCCCTCAAGCCGCTCGTATTTTTAGTTTTGCTCTTTTCTTATGAGTTAGTTATGTGAATTACTGTCTGACCACGATATTAAGTGCAGTAGAAAGAATGCGGCAGCGCTCGTAATGTTGCCAAGAAAAAGCTTGGTG
>JAQGBM010000561.1:0-13172 GCA_034698405.1 Symphylella vulgaris | reverse complement strand
GCGCCAAAAGGGACAAAATAAAACTCTTATTTTAATTGTATCTTTGTAACCGCTGAACGGATTTGGACGTGTGATACTGTACATAGAAATGACCGCATTAAATAGAAGGATTTTACCATGTAAAAATATTATGGTGTCACAGCATGAAAAAAAAAGATATTCAAGAAAAACGCAATCGAACGTCAGTTTTTCTTAAATATCTTTTTTTTTTCATGCTGTAACACCATAATATTTTTACATGGTAAAATTCTTCAATTTAATGCTGTCATTTCTATCTATCACACGTCGATATCCGTTCAACGGTTGTTACGAAGATACAATTACTTTAATATCTCTCCTAGAGTTTTTTTTTTTGTCCATTTTGGCGCCTTATTCTTATGTCCTGAAATATCCTCCATTACATTAAAAAGTTAAGGAAGAACTATGAGGGAACCGTGTAGATGGAGATGTGGGTAAAGAAACCTAGCAACGCCCCACAATCGCCATGATGCACTCTGTAAAGGAGTAGGGCTCAACATTTTTCAAAATCCAGGCACTAATATTATTTAAAAAATATTTCAAGTAAATTATATTTAACTTATATTGATTACCGGTATTAATAATTAAAAATTAGGCGAGATTCGGCACATAGAAGGCATATTTTCGAACTTAAAAGTTAAGCTTACTTACCCGTGTCCCGTAATTATAATCTTGATTTTTATTTAATGAAATGAACTTACGTATTTACAACTTGATATAAAAATTATTCGTGACTTCTCAAATTTATATTTATAAAAATATAAAATTTAATATTTTTCTTTATTCCCTGAGCCATGAGATAGGCATCAAATGTAGGGAATCCAATCCCGGAGCAAAATTACAATCCCGGGATTTTTGGGATTGAGATTTTTCAATCTCGGGATCCCGAAATTTGCTCTGAAATTGCTTAAATAAAGCTGAATTAAATATTTTACTGTATAGTCTATACACGGTTTTTTTCGGAAAAGAAAACTCTAGTTGAAGCGTTGCAGTATCTATCGTTGCTGGGGTATCGGAAGTATGGGGATCAAACAACATCATGGCAACACGAGAAGAAGGAATAAACAGCAGCTAGCAAAGAGTTAAATTTATGGCCGTTTTTTATTAAAAACGTGGAACCTTTTATTTTAATTGTTCAGTATTACTCATTATTTACATTTTTCGGAAACTGGTGTAAAGAATAATTGGAAAACGGGAGCATGGACAGGCATAGCGTAAGTCTGGCTTATGCACATCGCATAATTATACTTTTTCAAGCATTTCTTCAGTTTTAAAAAGCTATTTACCACATCCCAAAACACCACAGTACTTACTCATATTAAAAATTAATGTTGTAATCATGTAATCACAAGTAAATAAATCCACTTCATAACAACAAAATTAGCTTGTAAATTGTTTGTTTATATGCCATACTGACAACCGGAAGTTCAACGATCACATACAGTACAGCGTCGTACAAACCGTGTATAATTAAGTTATGTTTTATTTTGGGAGTGCCGCGGGTGTGGTGATGAACGATATAAAATAATCAAGTCATTTATTCTATGATTAATTCCGAAAAGAAAACTATTCGTACTATCTGGTATTTCCTTCATTTTCATTGTCTCATGTTGATTTTTTAACGTCGCAGTATAAAGCGACAACGAAGGTCATAACCCAAACGACGGGTCGAGATTTGAATTAATTTGCCTCATGGACAGGATTTACAGGCGACTATATAAGGGGTCTTTAATGTACAAAATGTGCAAATGGGATAATTATCTGACACAAGACCTCGATTTTAACTCTTATCCGAAGGAGCCGCCACTTCGAGAATTTCACTGATCACCCGGAAATTCTTAGCAGCCCCAGCCGTGTTTTGAACCGTAGACCTTCCGGATTCAGAGGCAGGCGCGCTATAATCATCATTCTGGGGCTGGCTCCTTTATTTTGATTAACTATGTGATAAACGACTAAAACTAAAGTTAATGTGGGGTGAAACTCATATATATATTGTATATATAGCCTATAACGAATTTTTTGTTTTTCTAAAATTTCATTGCATAAACGAAAAAAATGTTCAAAAACAAAACCCATAGGAGAGAGTAATTAATCCTTTATCAATAGGTAACTATTATGTGTATATGAACAACCTGTGTGCTTTGTTTTTGAAATTTTTTGTCGTTATAATTAGTCCTGAAAAATCAAAAATTGTGATAGTAATTTTCCATTGCTGCTTCACCCCCTCTTAAATGAATAATTCTATCCAAGGGATAACGACGGAATAAACCCTTTCAAACGATATAAGAATCAAGAAAGTTTAAAAATATACAATGCTTTGAAAATTTGAATGTATTCCGTCATAATAGTCCAGCGCATGACCAAAATCCATTTTGCATTTCTGAACTTGAGAATGTAAAAGTCACACACTTTAGGTGATAACTTAGTTACATTGTTGCAAAGGGTTTAATTAAACCTTTACGAGTATCTGATATTAAAAAAAGAAACTTTACGTTGTCAAGTAATTAAGATTGGTTTTTATTTACAGTCCAGTTCAGTTTTAAAAATTGGAGTAACTATAATTTTCGATGAGGTAATTAGACTTGCTGCCAAGTCAATTCTTTTACTTTTGATTGTCTTTCTGAAAGTTTTTCATGAAGTTTACTAGAGTGTTGACTTCGCCTAGGGTAATCGAATTGTAGAGCGACACCCTGAGGCCACCAACAAAACTGAAAAAAAAGCATGCAGAGAACCCATTACGCAACAGCCGAGTTAAAGATACCGTAATAGCAATCCTTGGTAATAGGAAATTCCATGTTAAATATGAAAGTATATCAAGCAATTTGTCCATTTTTTCTTATATGATAAAGTAAATCCTTCTGATGAGATTTTAGTTTTAAAAATGTCAGGTCACCGAAAAATTCGGGATATTATACGGTATATACCGGCCCACTTTGAACACATTTATATGGAAGTGTGAATATTTTATCATGCGACTTTAGAACCAAAAATCTCCGGAATTTCTTCGGTGACGTAACATTTTTAAACCGGAAATCTCAGCAGTATAGGGTTTACTCTATTTTATCATTATAGGAATTTTTTTAAATTTTCTTGATATACTTTCGATTCGCGTGTTTTCGACAGGCGCGGTTTTAAGGGGGGGGCTCCAGCGGACCTCGAAAGAGAGGCAAAAATGCTTAAAATTGACCAAAATTACTCAAATTATGCTCAAATTTTGTAAAGATTTTCAACGTTTGAAATGTTTCTGACAAATTTTTCGCCTCCGGCGGTCCTAATTTACCAAAATTACTCAATTTCACCAAATTTTCGAAAAAAACCCTTTCAAAAATGTTCGCTATGGTTTTCGACTCACCTGTGTCCTTTGAGTCCTAGCATTCCTTGTTCTTTGGCTTCTCTTACAAACTGTTCTTCGAGTTCTCTTCCATTCGGTGCATCGATATACAAGACTACATTCATTCTGCTTCGATACCGAGGTTCTACTTTATTTCTGCAAAATATAAGGGTATTAAGAACGAAGCATTAAATTAAGTTATAAGAATGAACTCTGTTTATTTCTTACTTGTAAAATCCACCCGAAGAATCAATAACCTTGTATAAAATTTCACTTTTTCTTTGGTTTATTTTGGTAATCTCTTCCACACCTCCTTGTTTAATTATCCACTCTAGCATAAGTTTGGTCATGTAAATGCTAAAATTACATACTTCGGAATCAAAAAGGGAATATAATTTGTGTGATAAAGCAGTTCATATTTTAAACCCTTTTCACTTGGTGTATATATATAAATAACTTAAATGCTAAGCTAAACAGGTTTGTAAAGGGTTCGGATTTCGGAACCGTCAAATATTCGGTTCCGGTTCCGGTTCTTCCAAAAAATAAATTTTAGGCTATACGGTATACCGTTCCGGTTAGAAACCGGCTTTCAAAAATGACGTTGTAGCTTCAATTTAATGGGTTCGATCAAGAGTCGGGGGGATAGAAGGATCTTAAGGTGCTATATTTTCCATTGAAAAAAGAAGGCGCTTTTATGTCTCATGTGTGTCTCATTAATAGGCCTAATGAGTCATTATTCAAAATCAAACAATTACCTGAAACATGAAGGGGTGTTGAAGAGAGAATTTATGTCTGCAACTGCTTTGTAATCCATGAAAGACGGGCATGTGGGATAAGCTTTACCAATCAGATCGTCCCTTACGATGACCAATGCGACACTGGCGCAACCCAGGTTTTTTTGGACACCGGCAAATATTATTCCAAACTATACATTTAATTAAAAAATTGAATTTTAAACTTCTGTTAAATTAGATTCTGCTGACAATTGGTTTCTGTTGATCAATTGACCGGAAGGCTTACCTTTGAGACGTCTATGTTGTTAGACATGATGCAAGATGTCATGTCACACACCAGAGGGACATTTCCACTGTCAGGAATGTAGTCAAATTCAACTCCTTAAAGATTAAACAAACATATTAGAAAGAATTTGCTCACATGATCATTAAGCATTCAAATTCAATTTCAAATTCAAAAGGTCTAAAGTCGATTAATGCCCGGTTGCGGTTAACTTGAACATAAGTCCGTAAACTTAAACGAAAATTAACATAACGAAAATTTTCGTCTTGTTGGATAGATCTTTTCGAAACGGTTAAAAAAAAATTGTGGGGTCGCCGCATTAAATATAAAGATATTTCAAAATTATACTGAAATTTTACTCTTATATCTCGAAAATATTTATATTTAATGCGACGACCCCACAATTTAAAAAAAATCTTTTTCGAATAGATCTATCCAAGACAAAAATACGTATTGGTGAATCATAATTATGTCAATTTTCGTTCAAGGGTTACGAAGATATCAATTTATTTCGTTCGGTTATATTCAAGTTAACCCTGGAAAACCTCCTTGGTGCACCCGGCCGGGCCTATAATAAATAATTAGACTAACGAGTAAGTTACGTAATACCTTGAATTGTTTCGTTGGCACAGTAGTAGAGATAGGCTGCATTTGGTGTTATTTTCCATGTATTTTGGGGAGGAACAGCTGACAAATTACAATAAGTACTTAATTATTGTATAAAGTTTATTAAGGACAGGGAGCTCAGGAGGAGATTAACCTGCTGGGTTAACCTGAGGTTAGCCCAACGAAATAAATTTATATCTTCGTAATCCTTGAACGAAAATGGACATAATTTATGATACACCAAAATTTCCGTCTTGAAAAGATCTATCCGCAAATGTATATATGGGGTCGTCACATTAAATATAAAGATTTTTCAAAATATTACTGAAATTTCGGTCTTATAGGCCTATATCTCGAATATATCTTTTGATTTAATGCGAAGACATCTTTTTTTTTACATTTTCGAATAGATCTTTTCGAGACGGAAATTTTGGTGTATCATATGTCCATTTTCGTTCAAGGGTTACGAAGATATCAATTTATTTTGTTCGGCTAACCTCAGGTTAACTCTGCAGGTAGGGAAACCTCCTGCTGCGCTCCCGGTCCTAAATGAGGTTAAGCATGTGCTTACTCGTAAACGGATGGTCTTCAGGTAGAACGTAGTTTACGGTTCCGAACTTGGTAGCCTCTACAGATGCTTTTTTGGACCAAGAACCGGTGACCAAGTAATCCGCAACCTTACCAGTTCCAATTAACAAGTTTAAAGGAACGGCAGCAAACTGTCCTCCGGCTCCTCCGTGCATAAACAGAACCCTATAGTTTTGCGGAATATTCCTGTAAAAGTACAAAGTAGGCCACTAGGCCTGTACTTGGTTGTTTTGTTTGTACTTGTGCCAAAGTCATTCCGGTAAATCTTAGCATTCACCGGTTACCGGTACCAGCAAAGTTGAGGTTTTTACAGTATATTAAACTAGGGAGAGAATTCATTACATTTGAACTCAGTCTATACGTTAATAGAACACTGGTCTATTAACGATAGATGCGGCGAGCGAAAGTTACTTACATTATTTCTCTGATTAGTAACGCAGCCTTTTCAATGACTTCTACAAAGGTTGGTGTTCTGTGACCCGTTTCTGTAAAAAAAAACACTTAAATTAGTGAAAATAGAGGCCTCTCAGAGTACTCTCAGAGCAATCTCAGATTACTCTGAGTAATCTCAGATCAGCAAACTTGAACTCTCAGATCGTCATGTTTAATTTTTAGGCTATCATACTTCATACCGAGGTATATTGAACCGAGGTATATTAAGGCTATCATACCGAGAGTACTCTGATTAGAGTGTAATCTTAGATTACTTTTGAGTAATCTCATAGTACTAATTTTTTTACTCATTTATTTACCTGAGAATACCCTCAGAATACTCAATTAGATTACTCTCAGAGCACTTTGAGAGTAATCTTAGTACTCTCAAAGTGCTTAGTACTCTGAAAGTACTCAGAGTAAATTAAGACCGTAATGTACTATGAGTGTACTCTCAGATTACTACGATCTCTACTATCATAGTACTCTCAGACAGAGTACTATCAGAGCACTTTCAGAGCACTTCTATAGTACTTTCAGAGTACTTTCATGGCACTTTCAGATTACTTCAATAGTACTTTCATAGTACTTTCATGAAAGTACTATGAAAGTACTATTGAAGTAATCTGAAAGTGCCATGAAAGTACTCTGAAAGTACTATAGAAGTGCTCTGAAAGTGCTCTGATAGTACTCTGTCTGAGAGTACTATGATAGTAGAGATCGTAGTAATCTGAGAGTACACTCATAGTACATTACGGTCTTAATTTACTCTGAGTACTTTCAGAGTACTAAGCACTTTGAGAGTACTAAGATTACTCTCAAAGTGCTCTGAGAGTAATCTAATTGAGTATTCTGAGGGTATTCTCAGGTAAATAAATGAGTAAAAAAATTAGTACTATGAGATTACTCAAAAGTAATCTAAGATTACACTCTAATCAGAGTACTCTCGGTATGATAGCCTTAATATACCTCGGTTCAATATACCTCGGTATGAAGTATGATAGCCTAAAAATTAAACATGACGATCTGAGAGTTCAAGTTTGCTGATCTGAGATTACTCAGAGTAATCTGAGATTGCTCTGAGAGTACTCTGAGAGGCCTCTATTTTCACTAATTTAAGTGTTTTTTTTTACAGAAACGGGTCACAGAACACCAACCTTTGTAGAAGTCATTGAAAAGGCTGCGTTACTAATCAGAGAAATAATGTAAGTAACTTTCGCTCGCCGCATCTATCGTTAATAGACCAGTGTTCTATTAACGTATAGACTGAGTTCAAATGTAATGAATTCTCTCCCTAGTTTAATATACTGTAAAAACCTCAACTTTGCTGGTACCGGTAACCGGTGAATGCTAAGATTTACCGGAATGACTTTGGCACAAGTACAAACAAAACAACCAAGTACAGGCCTAGTGGCCTACTTTGTACTTTTACAGGAATATTCCGCAAAACTATAGGGTTCTGTTTATGCACGGAGGAGCCGGAGGACAGTTTGCTGCCGTTCCTTTAAACTTGTTAATTGGAACTGGTAAGGTTGCGGATTACTTGGTCACCGGTTCTTGGTCCAAAAAAGCATCTGTAGAGGCTACCAAGTTCGGAACCGTAAACTACGTTCTACCTGAAGACCATCCGTTTACGAGTAAGCACATGCTTAACCTCATTTAGGACCGGGAGCGCAGCAGGAGGTTTCCCTACCTGCAGAGTTAACCTGAGGTTAGCCGAACAAAATAAATTGATATCTTCGTAACCCTTGAACGAAAATGGACATATGATACACCAAAATTTCCGTCTCGAAAAGATCTATTCGAAAATGTAAAAAAAAAGATGTCTTCGCATTAAATCAAAAGATATATTCGAGATATAGGCCTATAAGACCGAAATTTCAGTAATATTTTGAAAAATCTTTATATTTAATGTGACGACCCCATATATACATTTGCGGATAGATCTTTTCAAGACGGAAATTTTGGTGTATCATAAATTATGTCCATTTTCGTTCAAGGATTACGAAGATATAAATTTATTTCGTTGGGCTAACCTCAGGTTAACCCAGCAGGTTAATCTCCTCCTGAGCTCCCTGTCCTTAATAAACTTTATACAATAATTAAGTACTTATTGTAATTTGTCAGCTGTTCCTCCCCAAAATACATGGAAAATAACACCAAATGCAGCCTATCTCTACTACTGTGCCAACGAAACAATTCAAGGTATTACGTAACTTACTCGTTAGTCTAATTATTTATTATAGGCCCGGCCGGGTGCACCAAGGAGGTTTTCCAGGGTTAACTTGAATATAACCGAACGAAATAAATTGATATCTTCGTAACCCTTGAACGAAAATTGACATAATTATGATTCACCAATACGTATTTTTGTCTTGGATAGATCTATTCGAAAAAGATTTTTTTTAAATTGTGGGGTCGTCGCATTAAATATAAATATTTTCGAGATATAAGAGTAAAATTTCAGTATAATTTTGAAATATCTTTATATTTAATGCGGCGACCCCACAATTTTTTTTTAACCGTTTCGAAAAGATCTATCCAACAAGACGAAAATTTTCGTTATGTTAATTTTCGTTTAAGTTTACGGACTTATGTTCAAGTTAACCGCAACCGGGCATTAATCGACTTTAGACCTTTTGAATTTGAAATTGAATTTGAATGCTTAATGATCATGTGAGCAAATTCTTTCTAATATGTTTGTTTAATCTTTAAGGAGTTGAATTTGACTACATTCCTGACAGTGGAAATGTCCCTCTGGTGTGTGACATGACATCTTGCATCATGTCTAACAACATAGACGTCTCAAAGGTAAGCCTTCCGGTCAATTGATCAACAGAAACCAATTGTCAGCAGAATCTAATTTAACAGAAGTTTAAAATTCAATTTTTTAATTAAATGTATAGTTTGGAATAATATTTGCCGGTGTCCAAAAAAACCTGGGTTGCGCCAGTGTCGCATTGGTCATCGTAAGGGACGATCTGATTGGTAAAGCTTATCCCACATGCCCGTCTTTCATGGATTACAAAGCAGTTGCAGACATAAATTCTCTCTTCAACACCCCTTCATGTTTCAGGTAATTGTTTGATTTTGAATAATGACTCATTAGGCCTATTAATGAGACACACATGAGACATAAAAGCGCCTTCTTTTTTCAATGGAAAATATAGCACCTTAAGATCCTTCTATCCCCCCGACTCTTGATCGAACCCATTAAATTGAAGCTACAACGTCATTTTTGAAAGCCGGTTTCTAACCGGAACGGTATACCGTATAGCCTAAAATTTATTTTTTGGAAGAACCGGAACCGGAACCGAATATTTGACGGTTCCGAAATCCGAACCCTTTACAAACCTGTTTAGCTTAGCATTTAAGTTATTTATATATATACACCAAGTGAAAAGGGTTTAAAATATGAACTGCTTTATCACACAAATTATATTCCCTTTTTGATTCCGAAGTATGTAATTTTAGCATTTACATGACCAAACTTATGCTAGAGTGGATAATTAAACAAGGAGGTGTGGAAGAGATTACCAAAATAAACCAAAGAAAAAGTGAAATTTTATACAAGGTTATTGATTCTTCGGGTGGATTTTACAAGTAAGAAATAAACAGAGTTCATTCTTATAACTTAATTTAATGCTTCGTTCTTAATACCCTTATATTTTGCAGAAATAAAGTAGAACCTCGGTATCGAAGCAGAATGAATGTAGTCTTGTATATCGATGCACCGAATGGAAGAGAACTCGAAGAACAGTTTGTAAGAGAAGCCAAAGAACAAGGAATGCTAGGACTCAAAGGACACAGGTGAGTCGAAAACCATAGCGAACATTTTTGAAAGGGTTTTTTTCGAAAATTTGGTGAAATTGAGTAATTTTGGTAAATTAGGACCGCCGGAGGCGAAAAATTTGTCAGAAACATTTCAAACGTTGAAAATCTTTACAAAATTTGAGCATAATTTGAGTAATTTTGGTCAATTTTAAGCATTTTTGCCTCTCTTTCGAGGTCCGCTGGAGCCCCCCCCTTAAAACCGCGCCTGTCGAAAACACGCGAATCGAAAGTATATCAAGAAAATTTAAAAAAATTCCTATAATGATAAAATAGAGTAAACCCTATACTGCTGAGATTTCCGGTTTAAAAATGTTACGTCACCGAAGAAATTCCGGAGATTTTTGGTTCTAAAGTCGCATGATAAAATATTCACACTTCCATATAAATGTGTTCAAAGTGGGCCGGTATATACCGTATAATATCCCGAATTTTTCGGTGACCTGACATTTTTAAAACTAAAATCTCATCAGAAGGATTTACTTTATCATATAAGAAAAAATGGACAAATTGCTTGATATACTTTCATATTTAACATGGAATTTCCTATTACCAAGGATTGCTATTACGGTATCTTTAACTCGGCTGTTGCGTAATGGGTTCTCTGCATGCTTTTTTTTCAGTTTTGTTGGTGGCCTCAGGGTGTCGCTCTACAATTCGATTACCCTAGGCGAAGTCAACACTCTAGTAAACTTCATGAAAAACTTTCAGAAAGACAATCAAAAGTAAAAGAATTGACTTGGCAGCAAGTCTAATTACCTCATCGAAAATTATAGTTACTCCAATTTTTAAAACTGAACTGGACTGTAAATAAAAACCAATCTTAATTACTTGACAACGTAAAGTTTCTTTTTTTAATATCAGATACTCGTAAAGGTTTAATTAAACCCTTTGCAACAATGTAACTAAGTTATCACCTAAAGTGTGTGACTTTTACATTCTCAAGTTCAGAAATGCAAAATGGATTTTGGTCATGCGCTGGACTATTATGACGGAATACATTCAAATTTTCAAAGCATTGTATATTTTTAAACTTTCTTGATTCTTATATCGTTTGAAAGGGTTTATTCCGTCGTTATCCCTTGGATAGAATTATTCATTTAAGAGGGGGTGAAGCAGCAATGGAAAATTACTATCACAATTTTTGATTTTTCAGGACTAATTATAACGACAAAAAATTTCAAAAACAAAGCACACAGGTTGTTCATATACACATAATAGTTACCTATTGATAAAGGATTAATTACTCTCTCCTATGGGTTTTGTTTTTGAACATTTTTTTCGTTTATGCAATGAAATTTTAGAAAAACAAAAAATTCGTTATAGGCTATATATACAATATATATATGAGTTTCACCCCACATTAACTTTAGTTTTAGTCGTTTATCACATAGTTAATCAAAATAAAGGAGCCAGCCCCAGAATGATGATTATAGCGCGCCTGCCTCTGAATCCGGAAGGTCTACGGTTCAAAACACGGCTGGGGCTGCTAAGAATTTCCGGGTGATCAGTGAAATTCTCGAAGTGGCGGCTCCTTCGGATAAGAGTTAAAATCGAGGTCTTGTGTCAGATAATTATCCCATTTGCACATTTTGTACATTAAAGACCCCTTATATAGTCGCCTGTAAATCCTGTCCATGAGGCAAATTAATTCAAATCTCGACCCGTCGTTTGGGTTATGACCTTCGTTGTCGCTTTATACTGCGACGTTAAAAAATCAACATGAGACAATGAAAATGAAGGAAATACCAGATAGTACGAATAGTTTTCTTTTCGGAATTAATCATAGAATAAATGACTTGATTATTTTATATCGTTCATCACCACACCCGCGGCACTCCCAAAATAAAACATAACTTAATTATACACGGTTTGTACGACGCTGTACTGTATGTGATCGTTGAACTTCCGGTTGTCAGTATGGCATATAAACAAACAATTTACAAGCTAATTTTGTTGTTATGAAGTGGATTTATTTACTTGTGATTACATGATTACAACATTAATTTTTAATATGAGTAAGTACTGTGGTGTTTTGGGATGTGGTAAATAGCTTTTTAAAACTGAAGAAATGCTTGAAAAAGTATAATTATGCGATGTGCATAAGCCAGACTTACGCTATGCCTGTCCATGCTCCCGTTTTCCAATTATTCTTTACACCAGTTTCCGAAAAATGTAAATAATGAGTAATACTGAACAATTAAAATAAAAGGTTCCACGTTTTTAATAAAAAACGGCCATAAATTTAACTCTTTGCTAGCTGCTGTTTATTCCTTCTTCTCGTGTTGCCATGATGTTGTTTGATCCCCATACTTCCGATACCCCAGCAACGATAGATACTGCAACGCTTCAACTAGAGTTTTCTTTTCCGAAAAAAACCGTGTATAGACTATACAGTAAAATATTTAATTCAGCTTTATTTAAGCAATTTCAGAGCAAATTTCGGGATCCCGAGATTGAAAAATCTCAATCCCAAAAATCCCGGGATTGTAATTTTGCTCCGGGATTGGATTCCCTACATTTGATGCCTATCTCATGGCTCAGGGAATAAAGAAAAATATTAAATTTTATATTTTTATAAATATAAATTTGAGAAGTCACGAATAATTTTTATATCAAGTTGTAAATACGTAAGTTCATTTCATTAAATAAAAATCAAGATTATAATTACGGGACACGGGTAAGTAAGCTTAACTTTTAAGTTCGAAAATATGCCTTCTATGTGCCGAATCTCGCCTAATTTTTAATTATTAATACCGGTAATCAATATAAGTTAAATATAATTTACTTGAAATATTTTTTAAATAATATTAGTGCCTGGATTTTGAAAAATGTTGAGCCCTACTCCTTTACAGAGTGCATCATGGCGATTGTGGGGCGTTGCTAGGTTTCTTTACCCACATCTCCATCTACACGGTTCCCTCATAGTTCTTCCTTAACTTTTTAATGTAATGGAGGATATTTCAGGACATAAGAATAAGGCGCCAAAATGGACAAAAAAAAAAACTCTAGGAGAGATATTAAAGTAATTGTATCTTCGTAACAACCGTTGAACGGATATCGACGTGTGATAGATAGAAATGACAGCATTAAATTGAAGAATTTTACCATGTAAAAATATTATGGTGTTACAGCATGAAAAAAAAAAGATATTTAAGAAAAACTGACGTTCGATTGCGTTTTTCTTGAATATCTTTTTTTTTCATGCTGTGACACCATAATATTTTTACATGGTAAAATCCTTCTATTTAATGCGGTCATTTCTATGTACAGTATCACACGTCCAAATCCGTTCAGCGGTTACAAAGATACAATTAAAATAAGAGTTTTATTTTGTCCCTTTTGGCGC
>JAQGBM010000560.1:0-13177 GCA_034698405.1 Symphylella vulgaris | reverse complement strand
CGTTTTTTTTTTTCGGGTCCCTTCAAAATCGTATAAATGAGGGTTTACTGTAATTGAATAAAAGCCCACTGCCGATTCAATGTTCTGAAATTTAGTATTCGAAATAAATCCCCCAATCCTCAAAATTTAGTGTCCCAAATCCCCCAAAAATTTGTTCCAAATCTCTTAAGTACTGTATTCCAAATTACCAGTTTCCCAAATTTCATTCAATTCCCACAAATTCCAAAAGTGTCCTAATTTCATAAGTGTCTCAAATTTACAAATCGTCCCAAAACTTTACGTATCCCAAGTATTCCAGATCCTAATGTTCCATGTTCCCAAAGTGTCCCAATATTCCTTACATAGCCTAATTAAATTTAAATATTTCCAAACCTCCCAAAAAGTGTTCCAATTCATTGTCCCAAAAAGTATTCCAAATAATAGTGTTCCAATTTGGTAGTGTCAAATTTACAATGTGTCCCAAATCCCCAGTTTCCGAAATCCCATTTTCCCAATTCCAAATCTACAAAGCCAGACTACTTACCAGCCATTATAATATCTAGACGAATCATATCCCTGACTTTCATCTCCAATAACTCACTCCTCGAATTAGCTCCTCCTCCTAGAATGGCTAAGTCACTTTCTTCGTCTACTTTCTCCTTGGCACATGCTTTACAACATCCACACAACTCACAACCCGCATCTCCCGAACCACAACCGCAAGGCCTATAAAAAAAATTATTACGGTAATTAATAACTAATTAAAAATAACAAAATAGCAGTTTTAACTTACATTCCAGGATTGCGGTCTGGTCTCCCACTATTGATACAACTCGATCCATAACCAGTACACTCTCCACATACAGTACACATCATACACTCCTCGTGCTTCCAGCGGTGCTTGCCCGCTGGACAAATAACTTCCGTTTCTTCAAATTCGCAATCTTCTACATCGCATTCATCATCGTGGCTTGAAGACATGACCACTGACATTACTAATGAATTAAAAGAATTTGTCATATTAATTATTCATGATACTTATATTGTTGGAAAGGGTAAAAAAAATTACCGTCTTTTAAGCTGTTGTGAGAAGCATTAAAGTCTCGCCCACACTGCCCCTTGTTATTTATCCCAAAGGTGTAAATTTCGCCCTTGTTTGTCAAAACGACCGCATGGGCTTTTCCAAGGGCAACTTGGGTAACAGCTACCTCCTTCAAGTCGGTTACTAATCCTAAAAAAATACATTTTAAAAATTAAAATTTTCTTCCATCATGAAATTCCAGCATAATTTGGTGCCAATCGCAATATTTAACTCACCAGTACAGTGATCACTGTGTGTAGCATCCTTCCCAAACATGTAAAGCTCTCCTTGTTTCGTAATCAAAGCACTAGTTCCATAATTACAGGCGGTGTAAACGATTTGTTGTCCTTCGAGCTTAATCATTTTCTTTGGTTTCATTGCTTTGGGTTGACGCCTTCCCTTAGCTTTAATTAATTACATTACAAATTAAATTAATGATCATTTAGGAATGCATTTTATAAAGGAGTTCTTACTTTGTTCTCCATCTTCCCCTCGCCTCGCTGTTCCCACGATAAACACACTGCCATCTTCACCAACCATGAGAGCATGCAATCCTTCATGACCAACCGAACACTGAACTATGTTAGGAGACTTTGTAATTGGAAGCTCGGTCCATTTACCAAGAACTGCACTGGATTGTTTTATCCCTAAACTCTGGGGCTTTCCGGTGAACAATATCTAAACACAGACAAATTAATTAAATCAACAAAAAAAGAGTAACATTTTATATCATTTTAAAACTTGCCTCCATTTTGAATTCAACTTAAACATACGGGCACTTTGACCTAATTAATCCATTACGTCATTAATCAAGTGCCCGTATGTGCAAGTAAATTCAAAATGGACGCAAGTTTTCAATAATGTAAGTTATTTTTTTTTATTATTAAAAAAGTACCTACCTTGCCTGTCATTGTTCTAATCAATGAAAAATCCTTTCCAGCTAACATAGATGCTACATCTTCCTCTATCCCAGTATCTGTTTTATTTTATTTTATATTAAAAACTTGGTTCATACTTAAATTATTAGAACATTATTTTATTTATTTATAAAATTGTGGGTCAAAAGTTGAATACTTTTTTTGCAAAATAAAACAATCTTAGCTAGTTTTAAAGGTTTTCTGACTTTTTTTTTCAAATTAAAACTTATAAATTCTTACTTATTGTATGAATGTTGACTTGATCATCAAATACGGCAGTTCCAAATGCATCCAAACATTTTTTGGCCAACTTGAACATGGATTGATCAACCCTTTGCATTGGATTTTGTATCGGACTCAGTAGTTCTACCACAAAACTTTCCTGTTAACGTAAAATAAATTAATATACAGTATATACTGTAAATTCAAAACAATAAGATAATTTGGGCCCGATTCAGAAACGCGCTTAGCGCAAAATGAGGAAAAATACGACACTAATGCTTGCTTCATTTTCATTACACACACACCAGGCCAGGAAAAGAGCAGTACTATTGCTTTTCCTCTCTATTTTCGCTAAGCGCGTTTCTGAATCTAGGCCAATGGGACTTACGTCTTTGCCTGATGAAATAATCCCGATATTGTCACCATCCGAAAAGAGTGCACTGCGAGATTCCTTAATTCCTAGAGAAATAACAATCACACATTAAAGATTTAAAGTTAGGCCTTTGAAACATTTCGACTACTGGTAATTATTCCGAATTTTACCTAAAACGGAATGTCTTTCTTTCTCTTTAAGTGTTTCCCTGTCAATCACTATAAATTCGTTATTTTTTCCTTCCAACGACTTGTAGAACAATTTACCCTGAAAAACATTAATTTTTAATTAAATTTTCTTTGAAGTTCAAATTTTAGTTATTTTAATTCTATCATTTACCGTAGCAAATCCCAGCCATTCGCGATGTCCCGTATGAAAGCCTGGAGAGTTGGCGTACAGATGTCCCTTTACAGTTCCTCCATAACCTGATCCCACTTTGAATAAACCCAGGGGACAGTGAATATAAAGGTACTGGCCATCAGTTGCTAAAACACTACTGGTAACTTCTTTGTTATTCACTGTTAAAAAAATAACATTAAAACATATTTAAGAATAGCCTAAAAGTTTCTCCTTCAATACAATAGACTTACATTGTTCTATTTTAACCGGAAAGTTGTCAATCAATGCCTTGTTAGTAACACCATGCATTAACCAATCAGGCCTAACAGTCTTCTTTAAGAGAACAGCTTGGGTACTGTGTTGAAGTGACCGTAACACTGCAGGAATCTTAATATCTTCTGAAGCTAATATCCTTTGGCTTTGGAGTATTGTTGATATAGCTTGAAGGGTTTTTCCAGTGTTACCTCTAGCTACAACTAAACTAAGAAGACAAGCACAAGCTATTGATGTAAGGGAAGGGTCATCCGATTTAGAATCAAGCTCCTTTTCGTCACAAGATGAACTAGATAGCTCTAGCAGTAAATTAAATAGAGAATCTGAAAAAAAGTATTTTATTTTTAGTCAAAAAACAGATAGGAATTGATTCAGGAAGTTGCATCGTGAATTGAAAGCACAAAGAAATTGATAATTTTTTTCTGTGATAAGAGTAAACCATTGATTTTTCCCTAGGGAGCAAAGTCAATGGAGTAAACTCTTCTAATGATATTTCCGATTTAAAAATGATACCTCACACCAGAAATTCTGGAGATTATAGGTTCTAAAGTTGGGTAAAAAATGCTTGCTTCCGTAGAAACCTATGATACAAAATTCTGGGGCTTGTATCTCCGGAATTTCGGCATTGATCTGACATTTTTTTAAATGGAAATCTCATCAGAAGGGTTTACTCTAGTTAGTCTAAGAAAAAAAATCATAATTTTCTTGATACTTTCATTTTTTTAATGGAATTTTCGGCATTGCAACGCCAACGTCCTTAATGTTGGACTTGGATGTAAGTCGAATACTTACCTATAACTACAGCTGGTTCAGATTTTAATCCTTCAGGCAACTGCCCTTGTAACATGTTAAAGAGAGCTTGGAGTGCCTTTGTGCACAACATATTATTTGTAAACCTACATTCGCGAATAAGCTCGAAAACGCTACATAGTCCTATTCCTACAATCTGCAAAGAAAAAAATTTTTATTTATTTTTGTTCAACTTTCCAAAATGTAGTGCAGGGATAATCTACTTACTTTTGGTAATCTCAATGGTGAATCTCTAATACTATCATCTTCCTCATCACTCTCACTATCTGACAAGACAGAACTATTTGCAGCTAGGAAAGTGGCGGCAGCATCTCTAATCTGTCTTTCCAATACAGAAAGCCGGACACCCGCATAAACAGCAAAGGCGGAAGGATTTCCCGAGAGTTCCACAGTAGGAGCTTGTAAAATGGTGGCTTCAGGAGCAATCTCATTCTTTAATTTAAATAATTTTAAAAAGTTAGTTTAAGAATAATCTTAAGAAAATTAACCAGGGTTCGGAACAGGAACAGAAAACTCGTTAAAAAAAAATTATTTTTGAAGAACCAGAACCGGCATCGAAATTTTGATTTTAAAAAATTAGACCAGAACCAGAACCGAAATTTTTAAGGAACCCATAAAATTGAAGGTAAAACGTTATTTTTGAGAGATAGCTGATTTGAAACCGGGACAGGATCCGGTACCGAAATTTTGGAACCAGAACCGAAATATGAAAAGGTTCTGAACCTGTAATTTAATGATTTTTGCTAATCAGTCTTAATTAAAAGTGTATTTTTTCTAAATTTTATGCCATATGCCTAAAAAAGTTAAGTTTGGCTGTCTGAAACTCCTTAATGTTTTTAAATTTTGATCATTGAATTTGTGGGCTATGTTGGGAGGGGGTGTAGTCTTAGGCGCGAAAAGTCATTTGGCCGAACGGTCATATGAGCGAAATTTTATACACCGACAAATACGCGAAAGACAAAATAGCGAATTTTACAGACGGCGAATGACACCATAGAGAAACGGGGTACGGACATATACGCGAACAGTCAGAGAAGCGAAGCTTCAAGCACAACAACCGTCAAATTAGCGAACGATAAAGTTCACTGCGGCCGTTCTTCTTGTTTCGCTGATTTGACTGCCGAAGTACGTAATGCTTCGCTCTTTTGACGGCTCCCGCTCATTGTATTTTTCGCGTATATGACCATGAGCGTTTTTCTTGTTCGCGTATAAGTCTGCCCCCTGTTTCGGCATTTTGACATTCGATGTTATGACCGTTCGCGCAAATGACTTTTCGCGCCTAAGACTACACCCCGTGTTGGCCTACAGGAAAAATTTTAGAACATAAAATTATAAAACTTAATAATAATTTTATACAATTTAAAACTACTGAAGGTCTGAAGCACACTAACTAATCCAAAATTAGAAACATTCTTCTGGGAACTCGCTCGAAGCACCACACTCTTTATTTCGCGATGTACAGTAGTACGTACTACGTACATACGCGAAATTTTAACGAGGTGCGTAAAATGTGCAAACTACTACAGTTGACAAAGTTAACACAGCTATTCAGTTATTTTAATTATGCCTTCTAAAATTGCAAGAAAAATCTAAATATTTGGATTTGATTTTAACATTTAAGCAAATGATTTTATTATTCAACTCAACCCTCAATATTTTTTGTTCTTGATTTTTCTAGTTCGACCCGCTCGCCCGATAACCGTCGTCTCCGTCCAAGTCGGTCCAGCTCCAACTTCCGGGACCGGAAATACGAGAGGGATCACCCATCCCGAACCTACTATGAATACCACAGATGTTCGAGTAGAGACGACAGAAGGTAAGCAATTACTGGTGTTCCTAAACGCTTTAAAACACAAATTTCGATTCCGTTTCTGGTTCCATTTTTTTTTCTCGAGATTTCGGTACCTGTTCCAAGCCCTGGTTCAAATGGAATTTAAATAAACCAGCTTGTGATGAGTAGAGGTTGCGTGCTTGCCTCTGTAGATAGGCTGAATTAAAATTGCGCCACTCCTTCGTCTGCTCCAATTCCCATTCGTCTGGTCCAATTCCCATAGAGAATTTTTGAAAAGTACTCTTTAAAACGTAAAGGACAGGGAACAAACGGTAAATGATAGAATTATGAAACTTTACACATAGATTAAGAAGATGTTTTTCTGTGTCGCTATCGGTTTACATTTTTTTTTAAATTGCATCGATATTTTTTTATTAATCGATAAATTTTAGGGAAAAAATTTCAAAAAGTGGGTTTACTTTGAGCGGATTTTAAAAATATTTCTGTAAGTTAACATATATCCAAAAATAAAACAGCCCAGTGCTTAGAGCACTAAAAATACTTTAATCTGGCTATTTCATATAAATTATTAGTGGTCCAGGGTTCGAGTTCTACCCTAGGAAAAAGTATCGAAATCATCATCACCATTAGCCTTTTCCCGGTGAGGGGTCGACATTTTAAAATTAGTTAGCATTTAATCAGGACCGGCTTGCAAGACCTGACAAAATTTTTATCTTAAATTTCGTAGCGTAGAACTCGAACACTGGACAACCAATAATTTATATGAAACAGCCATATTAAAGTATTTTTAGTGCTCTAAGCAATGGGCTGTTTTATTTTTGGATATATGTTACAGAAATATTTTTAAAATCCGCTCAAAATCAACCCACTTTTGAATTTTTCCCAAAGTTTATCGATTAATAAAATTTAAAAAAAATATCGATGCAATTTTTAAAAAATGAAAACCGGTGAAGCCCAAGTTAAACATCTCCTTTATCTCTGTTTAAAATTTCATAATTGTAGCGTTTGCCGTTATTTCACAGTACAAGCCAGCTTTTTGATCCTTTTTAAAAAATCCTCTATGGGAAACACTAGTAGTACGGTAGCATCAACCAGAATAATAAATGTGTGTGGGTAATTCCTTGTTTACGAATAAGTAATTAATTAATTCTTACAAATTTTTTAATATAAAAAATGGTTTATGATGTCAAACACTTTCCTCCTAACAAGGTAGTGAAAAATGGTAGGGATAGGTTATTCATACACAACTCGTTAAAATGAGAGTGTAACAGGAAAATAAATACACATTTACTCAAGTGTGATGATGATGCCATTGATGGCTGCACGCAACACACTAATTGTAGTTTACGTAACGAAAAATTACACTATAATAATTAACTAAAGAATTTAACCACAACATAGCTGAGTTCCATAAGTGACCTTGTCCGGCTGAGAACACAAAGTACCCCTTTTAGTTTCGGTCCTAAATCGAAGCATTTTTCTCTGAGAGGGATGGTTATGAAATTGACTGAAAATATTGTTTAGTTTGATCACAGTGAATTGATGATTTTGTTATTTTAAAAAATTTAGTTATTTTAGTCTATTTCCTATTTTCATATTATAAAAGCATAAATTTACTAAATCATTAATTTTATACTACCTCGTATAAACAGTTTACATTAATTTTGATTAATATCATGGTTCGTAAGCAACTAAGCATGCAAATTAGGCTACACTTTAAGTTAATTATTATTAGCCTATTATTATTATTATTAAGTTTACTTCAAACCAGGGTTCGGAACCATTTTATAATTCTGTTCCGGTTCCAACATTTCGGTACCGGTTCTACCAAGGAATAAATTTAGGGTTCCGGTTCCAAATCTACGGTTTACTTTCAAAAATAGCTAATACTGTAGCTCTGGTTCTCCTAAAATCTCAATTTAAATTTCGGTTCCGGTTCCATTTTTTTTCGAGATTTCGGTACTACCGGTTTCGGTTCCGAATCCTGCTTCGGCAAACTTATAATTTTAAAATGTGCAAATTTTTAATTAGTCTAAAACTCTAAAATAATATTATTTTATGTAATAATTGTATCTATTTCTGGTATAATTATTTTCATTACCGTATTATATTAGACAATTACATTATACAATAATTATAATACTTTTATTTACAAATATAGCTAGAGATAGGTCTGGTCTAAACTGTATCGGAAGTTATCCACAATACTCTTGGGTCTGATGGGTCATGGGTTCACTTTACAACCAATGGTAAAATACGGTATTCTAAATTTACGATAAATTCCAGTCATCTTCAGGTCTGTTTAGTCGCTAAATTCCGTAAATAGCAGGTCCGAAAAGACATAGGAAATCCCTAAACCCCAGGGCTAAATTTAATCTCAAGGGTACTTATAGCCTATAGCTGTTTTTGTGAATTTAGTAGCCTACTGGTACCTACCTCGTGTATTGTATTATTCAGTTTGAAAATTCTATTATTCAGCCAATAATTATTTGATAGGTACTCCGTAATGGTAAAATTACAGCACAGTAATGTTTAAAACACAATTTTCGCATAATGATTACTGATCAGGCTATACATAATGAAGTTATTTCCTTTTCTGAGAATCGTTGGGACCTATCGAAAATGATAATTTACTGTTTGGTTGCATTGTAAAAGCGATGCTAAATAGGAATGGGAAAATTTTGTATATATTAGGGTAATTCATGAGGAAGTGGTTAAAGTACCTGTATAGCCTATAATATGCAGTACTTATTGTAATAGTTCAATTGTTACTGGAACCTTGAATACAGATACTAGGCTGTACTATATTTGCCTAATTTTTAGACAGTAGACAAAAGTCAGACTAGCTAATGATATTTAAATATTTTATTCCTGTAACCTCCCCTTCCTCTAAAAAGAAGCCATTACCAATAACTTATAGGGGGGACCCGAGAATTTCGCGAATTAAAAATTGAAAAAATCATGATTAAAAATCGGCATTTTCTTGAGTTATTTCGCTAGTGAAAATCTAATTTCGTGAGTGAAATCGTGAGTGAAAATAGTTTGTTAGTCTAGGAATGCAAATACGTTAGTAGAAATTCAATTTCATTACCGTAGTAGAAATGCAATTTCGTTAGAAGAAATGCTAATTTCGTGAGTTAAGTTATTTCGCTAGTGGAAGTCTAATTTCGTGAGTGAAATCGTGAGTATAAACAGGTAATTTTTATTATTAGAAATGCTAATTCGTTAGTAGAAATGCAATTTCATTAGTAGAAAAATGCAATTTTGTTAGTAGAAATACAATTTCGTTGGAAGAAATGCTAATTTCGTGAATGAAATCGTGAAATTGGCAATTTTGTTACCAGTAATAGAAATGTAATTTTGGGTTAATTCGTGATTTAAAATTTGTTTAGGCTATAATTTATTTCCATATTCCATTTCATTCTTTCTTGGCAAATTTTAACGTAATGTTAAAATTTGCCATGTTAAAATTTGCCAAAAAAGAATGAATTAGTAATCTAATAAATTTTATTAGATTAACTTACTGTACCGTACCGATCAAAATAGGAATACGATAAAGAAGTTATTATAAAATGAAAAGTTTTAATAATTATGATACCGGACGTACAGTAAATAAATATGTAAAAATAATGCAATTTTCCTTCTCATTTTAACGTTTTTCGTAGGTTAATTCGTTTTTTGTCGATAAGATAATTTCGTGAGAATTTCGCGATTTATCATGGGAATTGATTTTGAATCCCTTACTTGCCCCTGGACTGGACCCATTTAATTATAGCATGCTCTCTGAAGTTAATTTTATCATTTAATCGGATCTTGTTAAGTTAGTCGATCCAACACAACGTCCTGAAAATAACTTTAACCTGTTTGATGATTATTCCATGTCCATGAAGGATAGGGAAATTCGTAGTATTGTATTTTTCAGTTTTTTCTTGTACACCGTACCGGTATTTTTGTTAATTTTTTAAGTTATACTGTTTACAAAAAATTCCTATGAAGTTCATATTATCGTGACATTGTCGTACGTTTTTTTTATCGACTGTTTACGAGGTCTGATAATCGTAAAATATTATTGAGTTCAAAGCCTGCATTGATTACGATATCTCACTTCCAAAAAACCTTACATTCCCATGGTCTCTACGTAAAATTTGAGCCTTATGTACAGTACATATGATGTAAAATGTAAGGTATTCCTTAGCAGACCAAGAGACCATTTTAAATACTTATTTTAACTCATTTTGGTCCAAAATAAAATAGGGTTAACTGTATGAATCCTTATCAAACCGTACACTTTTCGTAACTTAGTAGAAAATAAATTATTAGATAAGGTTGTCTTACCTGGTGTAGGCTTCTGTGCAAGTTCGTAGGTGCTTCTATGAGTTGTTTCCTAGGGTCATAACCCCATTCCATTTCCGATACAGTAGCCGCTCGCTTTATAGGGGGGTGATGGTTCCTTAGGCTCTGTAACACGGGGTTTCCAGCTCTAGGTTGCTGTTGAGACATGGATCGCTCTAAGGGCTGTACTATAACTTTTCGTAACACCACGGGAGGGGTCTTATTGCCTTCGAAACCCTTATTATCAACCCCTGCTGCCTCTGGGGGTTCCGCTGGGGGTTGGGTAACACCACCGGGATCAAGTTTAACGTTATCGGAGTTAGTGCTAATCATTGCGGGCGAAATTTTGGCTTAATTTTGGGGCAAAAAATGTATAAAGTAGTGCTACCTTCGCTCTTTAATTTTTACAAAAGGTGATAAGAATTTTTTATAGCGTTTATATAAGAGTAATTAATCGGTAGAGTGGATAGATAATCAATTGTATACTTCGTTACGATTGGAGCTCTTAGAGATGGTACTATGATACACGCATACCGTTTGTCTACGCTCTACGAGAACTCTTTAACTTGTCGAGTAGGTGGTGAAAGGTAGCAAACTGAAGACTACCGTACCGTTCTTAGCCAAACAACAGTATACATTGACATTTATTGCTCAATACTGTTTTTTAGCATCTTTAACGAAATTCTATTGTTTTCTCATTTTTCCTTTCTACGAATGCGAATTACAATATGCGAATTTTTTGTAAAACGTACGTACGTGTAGATGCACTGTTACCACGTTAATTAGCGAGTACGAGAAATAAGGTTCGGATTCGAACCCGCGTGCAGACCTGAGTATAAAGTTTATTAGTCTAAATGTGTGTATTGTCACCTTGCAGAGAGGTTGAGGTCGGGATATAAAAAATATTCCAGTGCCGGTGGGTTGAAGGTTGCGGACTTACCTTTGAACCGCAACTGTTGCACAGCTCTTCAAATTTACACGGCTGAGGGTGGTAAGAATTTAAGTGGAGCTGGGTCTTTCGGATGAGAGTTGAACTTAAAAAACCGAGGTCAACTTCTGGATTGTGTTTATTGGTTTGCTGAGCGACAAACGAATGTCATAACCCGATGACGGAGTGAGATTGTGTACAAATAATATATTTCTTGTTCAGAAATTCTTACCAGCTTCAGCCGGGCATCGAACCGCTGACCAGCTGACGTTGAGTTCAGACTCTTCAGAGGCAAGTGTGCAACCACTGGCGCTGGCAATTCTGTGTAAGTTAGATCCCTTTGCTCTTTGCACAGCCAGTGTCAGTGGTTCATTGGTTGCTCACTTACCTCCCTCTGAAGTCTGAACCCAACATCCGCGGTTCAATGCCCGTCTATGAGGCTGGTAAGAATTTCTGGGTGAGTAAAATTATTTAAAGTGGCGGCTCTTTCGGAGGATAATTTAAACAAGAGGACCTCTCTCTGTTTAAGATCGCTTTGCTCTCTGCACATTAAAGAACGGCAATATAGGAACTTTACAAGCAATAGGCCTATAATTTAAACTTCTCCATTATCGGGTTATGAACTTACGTATGACCTTAATAATATTGTTGTTTACGGCTTGCTTACAAAATACTACGGAGTATTCTGCTTAGACTCAAAAATACGGGTTATCAATTACGAATTATCAATTTACCGTACGATAAACCAACACAAAATACTCGATAAACATCTGAGAATAAGTTCCTTAATGGGAAATAGACTCAAAATCATGATAAAATATAGCTATTTATCAGCGAATTAATGCATTCATTGCGGTGGGAACCTACCTATCAAAGCATGGGACCATTTTGAATTTATACTATTGTTTATTTTTTTAATTTTTGTAAGGAAGTATAGATTAAATTCTGTTATAATTTTAAAATTAATCATATATTTTGCGGGTTTAATGTTTTTCCTCTTTCCTTTTTTAATGAATATTAGATAATAAATAATAAAATTGATAAAATAATAACGAATAGCATTCGGTTTTACAATAATGAGGAAATTTTTATTACAGTCTCATAAATTTTAATATTTATAAACATTAATTAATAATATTGCATAATAGATTAGTAATACATATAAGTTAGCAAATTTACACTATGTAGGCAAAGTTGAAAGCATTAATTTTGAGCGTTTTTATTAAAAATATTTAAAAGGCAAAAATCTCGATTAATTGGTAACGACTTGAGATTGGTAGGTTGGTACCAAGTACTTGATGTTGATGTAAGCATCTGGTCCTCCCGATTTTTCCAGACATTTGAGGGTTTCTTGCACATTGTCTCCTAGGTTACTGCATTTTGACTGTTTGTAGTCGATAACATCCCCAGTGTTGCCTAAAAACAGAAAAGTTTGTATCGTAAATTTACATTTAACATACATCAAGAAAATTGTGAAATTTTTCCTATGATAGAGTAAACCCTTTTATTGAGATTTACTGTTTAAAAATGGCAGGTCACCGAAGAAATTCCGGATATTTTAAGTTCTAAAGTTGCGTAAAATATTCGTGATTCCATAGAAACCTAGTTGTGTACAAACTTCTGGGGCTTATATCTGCCGAATTTCAGCTGTGACCTGACATTTTTTAAAACAGAAATCTCATTAGAAGGGTTTATTCTAAAAAAATAAATTCACAACTTTCTTGATACTTTCATTTTTATAAGTTAATAGGGTTTTTTTTTTAAACCAAACGGTAATCCAAATGAAACGTACTTAAGGGGGAGCGGAAAAATTATTCTCTATGGGAAAAAGTGTACTCGGTTAAGTAGAGCACTACTCCTAAAGTATACACGATAGAGTTCTGAATTTTTATATGATAGCTAAGTGACATGTTTAAAAATGATATGACTGTTTTGGTTTTTTCAAAAATGTACCCATTTTAATAAAATATCCGCTCATTATCTAAATAAAGAGGTATTAATATTTCGTAAATGTTCGTAAAAAATGTACCCATTTTAATAAAATTATTAAAATTGGTACATTTTTGAAAAAACCAAAACAGTCATATCATTTTTAAACATGTCCCTTAGCTATAATATAAAAATTCAGAAC
>JAQGBM010000559.1:0-13182 GCA_034698405.1 Symphylella vulgaris | reverse complement strand
AACAAAAGTGGCCCAATTTAACCGTTGTCATCTATAACCTGCATTATGCACGAAAAGCTAAGTTTGAGAGACTCTTATAGGGCCAAATTCAAATGTCCGGTTAGACTTCAAGTCTGTAGACTAGTAAGTTACCATGACATAACCCTGTCCCAGTGTCCCATACCATTGTCAACAGACTTTTGAGCTATCTAAAGGAGCTTATGAATTCGGCCCATAATAGCCTTAGTACTCATAATTTTGGGAGTTCAAACCCTGGTCATTGAATGGGTAGCCTGACATGTAGACAACATGGGTCATTGACCCAAGTTTAGAATGTTCTCCAAAGGATCCATTCTAAATTTTCACCATATCCCACCCCATATTCATGAGCATATTCATACTCCTTACCTCACAAGAAAAACCTTTTTCATAAAAACGTATCATTCATGTAGTTAGCTACTGATGAAAATACCATCTCCAAACCCACCTCTATGAGATACGTTCCTTGGCGACGAGGAAATAATGTACGGTATTTCTCAACTTTAAGGAAATTCATAGAAAACTACGAATCTTCGAATCATATAGAAGTAGGGTGAAGATAAATAATAATAAAAAAAAAACAGAATCAACGAACTTCGTGTTTTTGTATTTTCCTAGATATAGGCTAAATGAGCTTTGTACCCTGATCCTTCAACTTGAATGTAACATACACGGTATTATTACATCAAAAATAATGAGGTTGATTTTGATGCCGAGTTAATTTAGAAGCGAAATGTATTATGTATAGATATAATAATACAAACCCGTATTATCTGTTCGTTTTGCGTTTTATTTCGGCCTCCTTGCAGCATGTAATTACATAGAGATGTAGAAATCCCAATCACTCGAGAAGCAAGCTCCCATCCCTTCAGAATAAAAACCCCTATATACTGTTTCTCAATCTTTTGTTCGCACAGCATCTCTCTTTTTCTCTTGATCTGCTTATTTTTATTCTCTTCCTCCCCCACCCCCTCATCCCCTTCGCATCATCTCATCAACACCTTATACGAGTATATTTTTTCTTTCTATTCCATTCTTCTCGTTTGCCCTTTGGTGCATGATACATGAAGCTGTAAATAACAACGCTTGCTATAATATGATCAAACTTATATTTCAGTTTTTTTCTTTACCCTTTTCATTTTGTCTTCTTTTTTTTATATGCTGGCTGATCTGTATATTATTCCATATATTCCAAAAAAGATATAAGCTATTTGTGTTGTACTCTCCCGACAGAAATCTCTCATATCGAACAATATGAGGATTATGCGATAGCGGGGTATGCTGAAAAGATTCAGTGTGTAGGGAGGTCCATCTTGTAGTATACGGAACTCTAGTACATTGTTTGTTTCGAATCTTGTACTTGGAAATGTTATTGCTTTTTTTTTCTTTGTCGCCGGCCAGTATAATATCGTCCATCGTTTAAATCCTTTTGCTCTGCCAAAACAGAATGCGTTTTTTTTTTATACAAGAGAAACCTACACGAGAAACTGCTTGCAATGTTTTCCCCTTCTCTTTCTGCAGAATGAATGACAACATTCAGCGATCTGCATCACATTTTTATTGGTCCTCAGCGGGGAGTAGCCTTTATATTATATCCAAATATTAAATATTCGTGTGTATGGGCATTTCCTTTTCAAGTTTAAACTTTACATATCTACCATGTAGCTCTTCCATGTTTTGTGAACTCGTTATTATGCGCTAGTCTTTTTATTATTGTTATTGCTGCATTTGCTTGCTTGATGTAGCGAGTGCCGTGACGTCATGATTATGACGCTTCATACTTACGAGTTAGAGATGGACTCTGAAGAAAAAATGGCTGAAAACGGAAGGCTACTTTATACTTAAATTTATGGGATATTTGAATAAATTTCAAAGAGCCTATCCATGTAACTTGAAATGGGACACTTGAATAACATGAAGGGGTTCTGTAACTGAGCAATTTAACATTTTATAATATAGACTTTAGCTTTAATTGAGGTTTATCAACAAATTAGCAATAACAAATTATCAACAATTAAAAAAATTCTTTCAAAATCATAAAAAGTAGTGTAGAGTTCTAAAAATCTGAAATTGAATTCTTAATTAGATGCGTCATTAACAAGACAACAAAAAAGGGGGACTAAGGTTAGGAGGTTAGGCATATCCATGACATTTTGGCAAATAAATAAGCATTACATTATTGAAACTTTTCTAACCAAATTGCATAACATTATTGGAAAAATATTCATATTTTCTTGTAAGAAGATCTACTTAGAGACTGATTTACATATATTTGTCCAACACTGTAATCTTGACACACATGGGAAAAATATGGAGGGTGACACGCCCTTACATCACATACAGTTATTTATATATGGAATAATGGCTTTTTCGTACGTTACACAGCAGAAGCGTGAATTGAGCATTATTCACATTCATGGTGATGTATAAAGAAAAGGGAGAAATTTTTTTTCTTCTTCATGAAATATTTGTGATTATTTGAACGGACCACATAATGGCCACATTTCATCCTTTTATTCTTTCTTTTTATATACATTGCCTCACGTCAGTGTAACTTCCAATTCCCTCACCTCCCCTCCCCCTCTTTTTTTAAACTTCTTCTTCAAGAGCCAATACTTTTCCAAAGAATGGACCATCTGTGATCAATTGGAATAATATCATTGGGATCTTTTTTTTGGCTCCGTGAAGAAGATAGCAAATGATATATTTCCTTGGAAGCTATATAGATGGAGCCATACATTATATAGCTAGGGTTCTCTCTCTTCTCTCTACGATTTTCAACATCTTTAGAAAATGGATTATAGCCATTTAATATTCTTTTATATAGTAGTATAAGGTTCCTTGGGTAACCTTCGTGGCCAGAGGAACAGCGTGCGTGCTATGACGAATTTGGTTGATTCTAAGAGACCGTAATACAAATTTGGAGGGAATTAGCCATCTACAATAATATCCCTACCATCCACAGTGCAATGGTATAGCCTACCGTATATCATTATGTCATAAGTACCGAATTTCAGATCGGTTTTGAATGGCTGCTGTGGTCGAATTTTCCTTTATGTGCTTTACAATTGCGTGATACGTCCATAATAATAATTATTATCGGAGAATTTTTAATTTTTACAAAAAACTAGCGTATATACAGTAGTAAAGTTACAAAGGATAACATACAATAGCGATCGCATCACGTATCATGGTTATGTTTTATATAAAGTGTAAAATATTTGCCTATTGTTCCGAAGGATCTACGGGAAGCTGGTTAATTATACTCATTGTGCAGCATCGCAAAAATCCATTCTGAATAGGGAGTATGGTGAAAATGTTTAGAAGGAGTCAACGCAAAAGCTCGTCCCAACATTCCTGCCCTGACGACAGTCTATCGCCGCTTTTTAATTGCCATTGAATGTGAATGCTAATTGACTATATCACAACGGATAATTTGCATATTATTATATGCTGGCTCTATAATGAAATAGGTCTCTCGTCCACTAATATAACATCCCTTTTTTATAATTTAATTATAGGTCTTTGGGCGGGCGACATTGTGGAGTCGAAAAAGTTTTTGATTCCTATATATTATGGCTATGATAGGATAATTACTAACTTATTAAAGGGTTCATTGCCTTATATAGATCCTCAATTCAATGCATTGCTTTTCATTATTAATAAAATATTCATTTTGTTCGTATAAAAGGAGGTAAATGGACTCTACGGAACACTGAATTTCCTTGTGACAAATCCTGCCGTGATGAGGGCTGAGGATGAGAGAGTAGATCCCCTTGGTCAGGGGTGGGATTATGGGATATCACCCTGTTTATATAGACTAATATAGTCGGGGATAATTACATTAATATTGTAACAAAAATTGAACCGTAACAGTACAATCATGTACCATAATAAGGGAAATCAACTTTGTAATTTTTCATATTATAGAACACTGAAGTATAAGTTATAGACCTAGGATAAAATAAATAAGTGTTGTAAGAAAAAGTGTCTCGATCCATTAAGTCTTGGAACGATATTCTTACTTTGGCATTTTGTTTAAGTGGTTCTATAGTTATTTATCAGGGCAACACCCGTTCTTAGGAATTTTTTTCCTATATAAAACTAATAATAATATGAACACACCTTTCATGCTATATAATTGATAGCCTCCCGAAATGTGTCCTCTGCAACTGACGCACAATCGAAAAGTGAACAGTAACTTTGGAGTCAACTAGGGCCAGCTGCTTCGATCATGCCTCATTTATTTCTGTCAGTATGTACTTCGGAGGACAGCCTGCTGCAAAGGAAGTTCCTCTCTTTTTTTTTTCTTCTTTCGTTTTCTGAATATTGCTCTGCAGGGTTGTCAGGTTTATATCATGCCGTAATTTTCAAGTTTTCGTCAAATAAAAATTGCCGGATGAAAAATGCCTTTAAATTATATGGTGTAAGGCGAGAATGATAGCTGGTTCCCAAGCCTAGAACTCCTAATTTTCCTATGCTATAAGACGCCAAGTCTTGCGGTTAACGCACTATAGACTTCAAGTGTTTGGGTTCGTATCCTACCCGAGGAATTAAAAAAATGATGAGTGTGATATCCCATATTAGACCCCCTTGCTCTCTACTATAATAGTTGTAAGACCCCTTCAAAGTGTAGTTATTGTATCATCAGAACACAAGCAGATTAACCAATCACGCAAGAAAATCGGTTATGTACTGACTTGCGATTAATAAATCAAAATATTCAAGCAGATATATTCCCTATTCTTCTTATATGCATTGTATACTATCCAACATAAAAAAATAGCCGAATAAAGCCTTTCTATACATCGATTTAGCTTTGAGTAGCCTAATTTAATTTAATATGATAATAATTTTATTTTAAAAAATCCAACCAAACTGCCTATTTTGATGGGAACCAACAACAAAAAGCTTGTTTACAGCATGGTATAAAAGTCGTAGCAGCATTTTTAGTGCGTATAATCAAGCATAAAAAAATCTTGTATTATTGAGTTAATTAGACAAATTATTTGGATGCATCCCAGATAACAAAAATCTCTGCTTGTTCGTGTTTCGGGTATTAAGTTTTAACATCCCGCGCCGGCGCAGAAAATAATTAAATGAAGGCGGTAATTAATTTCCGATGCAAATTTGAATGGAAGTTATATACACCCGAGTTTATACGAATGTTAACTGCTAGGATAGTTTTCACATTTTGCCGTATAAAGCAGCAACACTGCTTAGTTACAAAACGGCAGAGAGAACTATTAATATAATTATTTTGTTTGGTGGGAGATATATAATAATAATAATTTATAAGGGATTATTGTGGACCTTGAAGGGTGGGTTGGAAACAGCTTGGTTTGTGCCATGCGTAGGAGACAAAGCAGCAAACTGCTATTCTGCTGATGACTGCATGCTGCACTATTTTTTATTTCGAGGGAGCAAGAATGATTTTTTTCTTTCCTTTTTTTTTTTGGCGATGGTGCGGAAGTTAGAGCATGCTGCAGCAGTTGCTGTTGGATGAACTCCCCACTTCAAGTTTTATGAGATTATGCTCGATGGATATAGAGTTCGCCCTATAATATTACAGAGAAATAATGGAATTGACTTTTTTTTAGAACTCCAAAGTCAGGTTTTTATATAACGGTAAAAAACCGTAAAAGTTAGTACGTCTCGAACCTATCTGATCCCAAATTTCAGAGTTCAAATACCTATAGCCTAAATCCTATAGTTTGAAATTTGGGATAAGAGAGGTGGTTCACTCTTTAGATTGATAGATTACACCAAGGTCCCAGCAGGTAGATCCTCTTGTTCTGTTATATAGCTGCTACCAAATTTTTTATAAAATGGCTATACCGTTAGGCCTACCAGTTTACGCCAGTAGATAAATGATAAAGTTTTGCAGTCCTTGCTTATTCTCTGTTTGTTGAAGTTAATCATCTTTAATATAAATTGAAGTACTTATAAAGAAGAAAATGAATGAACCTAACTCAATTATTTCTTGTTTTCTTATTTAACCATTAGGATTAAATTGTTTGTATGTGTATATCAAAAAGATTTCTAATCTGTTATGGCACAAAAGTTTAGTATAATCAGAATGGGTTAAATTAGCGAATTTAATACCATCTATATTCGAGTTATAAAAGGCTCTTATCAAAAGTCGTTGGAAATGAAATCGAGACGAGCCGCTGCGAGCTAAAATCCAACTGTAGGAGGAGCGCAGAACCGTTTTAGCTGCTGCATCCACTGCAAAAGTCGAAAACGTAGCTACAACAACAGATTATACGGAAGAGCCAAAAGGAAAGAGTTAATGAATTAAACAGTTAGCGCGCTATATAGTAACTAGAAAATTTTGTGCTGCAGTGTTGCGCATGTTATCAGAAAAGAAACATAATATTATGGGTATTTATACCCCTTAAAACGGCAAAGAGCCAATCACGACTAGCAATCTCTTGCTGTTTTATACCCCCGAACTCTCCTTATCGTTTTCGTATAATATAAAAGACGCGCAGTTTGTTTTAAGATATGGAGGAGGTAAGAAAACTGCTGCTGCATGCTCTCAAAAAGTTTGTGCTCCATATAGGGCGGGATATAGCTAAGCATGCAAGGGCGAACACAGGCAGACTAGAGTAATCGTTTAGCCAGGGCGAAATGAGCTATTTCCGTGCACTAGTTGATACCGGGCCTTTTATATACCGTACTAGAAAAAGCATATATAATACAGGTTAAATCAAACGCTATTATAGTACAGCAGAGCACACGCTATAAGTCAGTGCTTCTGCCTTTCAATCGCGTTAATGTTCTTTCGGTAGAGAATATACGTACCCCCTTTCCGTTTAAAGCGCTAGGAGATGTGAGGGGGCTAAAAGTCTATACCTGATGTTGCTGTAAGTCTCTGTTGAGACGAAAGCGTATGTTGCCGTCTGCATAATAGTAGAGAACGGAAATCAATGAAAATTTTCATGGATTTGGCAACGAAAATTCGTAAGCCTACTTTTTTATCCGTTATACATATATATATAGATTTATCATTTCCTTTATTGGGTTTTTTATATATACATTGAAGTTGTAGCATTTATGAAAATAAATTTTCAAACGTTTTGATATTATAAAAGATTTAATTTTTCATTTCCACCAAGTTTATCTCGTGCGAGATGGGTAAATAGAATTTATTTTTTCAATTTCTGATTATATAGGCTAAATAAGTTTTCTTTCCAATATAAGTAATCGACAGATCTTGAGTCCGACAAGCAAAGCGTAAATCATATTATATCGGGTATGGTATATATAGAAGAAAGATAAAATACCCTAAACACCTGGCTTGTACATTTATTCTTGAAAAAGTGTTGTGTGTATACGTATAGGGTTAATCTTGGCAAGTCGAAAAAAGAAATGTTTGTAATAATTTACTGTTGCGGTAGAAGATATTATTATATTCACGATTCTTACTCCATTCGCAAGTATCAGATGCAAGAATACTTCGATAAAGGGTGTGCAGACAGTTAATGCATTCTGAGTTACCAGTGGGTGTGGGAATGACCGAATGAGCCCAATTCAGGAACATGCTAACTTGTCCCGAGGCGAGGACTTAAAAAATTGAGCAAAAATGCGACACTAATGCTAGTTTTCATATTCCTATACACTTCTAAGCATGAGGTCAGGAAAGATCATTACTATTGCTTTTTCTCTCACTCGTCAGTGAATAAGACCATATGTATCTACAATGAACTTGTTTTGACGTAGGCTATGTATGTATGTTCCTATATGTACTACAATGGATCTATACATGGTATAATAATTATTCTCAAAGGTGAAGTTATAAAATGGCGTTTTCAATATCGAGAACATTATTATCAGTGTTAGATTACAGAAGGAATTGCAGTTGTATGTCCATTTGGGGTCACTAACAAACTGTCTAACTCCGCAGTCCTCATGGATACCTACAGGTTCACAATTCTTATGCTTTCTTTTCTCTGACTCTTATCATTGGAAGCCATTCAACCCTTCAGTGCATCACCCTGTAACATTATAGATGTAGTTTTTTCTATATTTGAACAGTACACAACCTATTAGAAAAGGTTGTACATATATAGCATACTGGATATATTGATAGAGTTGAGAGTATTAGGGACTGACGGGTTCTGAAATATATAACCCATAGAAAGAAGAGAAAAAAATAGAAAATAAGGTCGTGTCAACGGTTGCTACACCGTAGGTGTTGAGACTGTTGACGAAGATGAAATATGACGGGTTAGTTTGCTCAGGAAATTATGGGGAGGTAAATAATATATAGTATAAATAAACACCACGCTTTCTCAAGAGTGTTAATGTGAAAATTCCGCTCTCATTTTTGTCATATCCCATCAACAACATTCTTTCCTGTGCATGCTGGTGGTGGATTTGTAATTTTCCCTTCTTCCCTATACACCATGATATACACATATAAAGTTTTGTATATTAAGTCTTATACTACAATATTGAAAAAAAAAAGTTTTATTAAAACGTGAACGAAGCTATAGGGGGAAAAAGTATTGGTTTATTACATTAACTTTATATGGCTCCCTTCCCATTCTTCCTATACGAAGAAGTCATACATTGTATGGTACGTGAACATGTCAGCTAATCTCGCTGTTTTCTTGTTATATCCGAAACTAATATCGGAGACTTGATACAAAAAACTTTTCGTTTCTCGAGATATAATATTGTTAGGAAAACGAGTTGGAAGGGAAATAGTCGAGTGAATTATGTAGAAGGCAAAAAAATAATAACATGCCACAAGAATTGCATTTTTTTTTTTTCGAAACGTTAGATTAATTGCTTGTTGTTGATTAAGAGATCACATTTCACGTTTTCGATTTTTTTTTCTTTATTTTATCCAGAAATGTTGGACATTTCTTGTCATAAGAGTTGATTGTCGCGCCATCTATTATTTATGGCTTCTGTACTAAGAAAAAGACTACGATTTTTGAATTATAGTTATGAAAAGGAATTAAAGAATGAATCTTTTGTTCAATAATTCATTTTTTAATTAAACTATATAAAGAATTGTTGTTTTTGATCAAGTAAGATATCACTTTTTCAAATTTTCAAGCAGTGTCGGACACTTCATAAATGTTGATTATCGCTCCACCTATGTTGATTGTAGCTCCACCTATGTTGATTATCGCTCCACCTATATGTTGATTGTCGCTCCACCTAGGTTGGTTTAAAATAATAATTAGGCCTATACCGTACCTAATAAGTAAAGGAAAATAAATAAATAAATCACACAATAAACTTAGACTATAAAATCGATTTTATAAGCTGTGTGAAATAGGATCTAACAGTTTGTAGGGAATGTCGCTATCCCTGCGTGCTAATGTGAAGCCATCTCATTTCAATCTTGATGAAACTGTATGATGCAAATCGACTTTGAAGAATTCGTTGCGTTATTGACAAGACACTCCAGCATATGGCATCCGTAGAGGATTAAAAAAAGAGAGAAAGACATAATCTAGGGTTGGAAAAAAAATAGAAAAGAGGGGGAAAATGGAACCATGCGAGTTACGCGTGTGTGTTCAGTCACCCTTGAGGTATTTTACATTAGAGTGTGAGCAACGCCGGTTTTCGAAAGCCCCCATATTCTTCTCTCTTGTAATAGACGCGTGGCATAATTTTTTCCCCTCTATTTTTTGAATAAACTGGGGAATATTTCTATGGTGTTGAATAGAAGGAGAGGAGGACTCTGAAATCTGATTTATTATTAAAGGAATTAGAAAATAGAATTGATTAGAAGTATCTGTTGCATTTGGATTAAACTTTAAATTATACTTTATTGCAGTATAGGTTTTAAATTATAGTGCTACAGTAAAAAGGTGCTTAATTTCGAAGCTATAGATTACATTTACCCGCGGACATGGATAAAACGAAGGCTTATAAAATTAGGCCTATTTTTTATAGCCCATCTTTTGACGCCTGTCGAAGCGCTAATGAAATCCTTTTTTTTTCATCCCGAGCATAATCTATTGTTTTGTATTGTGGCAACCCTGCTGTTTCCTGATATATTTATTGTCTAGGATTAATTTGCAGTACAAGTTTAATGCCCTTCGGCTCAGAGGATGGAGAAAAAAAAAGAAATAAGGGCAAAATTGATTTCGAAAAAATAACTAACTGATTATAGATAGTTCCTATTTATATATGTCTCGTACAAAGCGAATTTAACCTTTACTTTATATATGGGAAATCTTTCCCTTCTCTTGCTAATTCTTATATATATTTTTTGTACCAGAAAAAAAGAAAGCTAACGCGTTAATAGACGAGAGGAAATTTTGTCCCCCGAAGTGATTTTCGCAATGTTTTTCGCTCGGTACATCCATCTTTTTCGGTGCCGCTGATGTTGCTGCTATTATAGAACTTTGGCTGTAATCAAAGATATTTTTGCCGTCAACAACGAGGGAATGTTTCCTAAACTTTCCGGGCCCAACAATTAGAGGAGCGCTAATGACACTGAATGCCTCTTGCTTCTCATTTTCGTCGTTCGCTTTAGCTTTTGTAGATTCGCATCTTTATCGTATATACCAGCTAGCTATTTTTTTTTTTTCTTCCTATAGCTCGTCTCTTTTTTCTTTCGTAATATGCGAGCAGCGTCAAATCACTTTCAACTCCCGGTCGATAAAGATCTAAGCTCACAAGCACGTAAACATACTTAATATAGAATATATCCATAGCTCTTCTTCCAATCTATACGTATTTTTGTTTTTAAAAAATGCTTAAAACTTTAGAAGTAATTTCGTCGTAACTCTTACCAAGAACAGGCAACTATCACGTGTCTATTTTTATATCTCCAAGAGCCGTAAGCGATGCGCCATTTTCTTTCAGATCAGATTAGTTGCTAAGATTAAGAAATCACGTGACACTAAAACCTGTGGTAAAATCAGCCTGTTTGAAAATGGTCGCTAGTCTCCTTATTCGAGTACACATGAAATTGTTCTCTGCCAGACCATTTGGTTTTGGATATTGGCGCCGTAAGAAATGCGCCATTTTCTTTCAGGTTGGTTTCTAAGATCGACGTGACACAAAAACATGTGGTAAAATCAGCAGATTTGAAAATGGCCGCTGGTCTCCTTAAGTATAAGAGCACAGGAAATTGTTCTCTTGATGCCAAGCCGTTTGATTTTGGGTGGTATGCAGTTGACATCCTGTGGTCCATTCCCATGTGACATAATAGGCTTTCTTCCAACATGTCTTATACTTTACAGTTGTAAAATTTATACTGGCACATACTTCGAGTAGCCTAATAGGTAGCTAATATCAGGATTAAAATTTAATAGTAGGCTACTATTAGGCCTACAACTTTTTATTTAGGGTCTAAATTGAGGCATTTGATAATGGTATTAAGACTGCAGCAAGTTAAATGCACAAAATGGTTTCACATGCGTATCGTACATAAATCATAATTAATAGTTGATTATAAGTTCCTAAGATGAAGCTTGCAAAGATCTAGAGCAACTTTTCAACTAATTAAACGTTTCTTTATAAAAAAAAATGATTCAGCTCAGTTATATATAGAAAAGAAACTCGTAACATTTGCGTGAAATTAGTTCGTTCAGTGTAATGTTTATAAGACGGGGAAAATGAAAATTAAAGCGAATACGTGATTGTTGGAAACTTGGGTATATCTAAAACCTTTCCATTACTGTTTTAGCCGTATAATATGTAGAGCAAACTAACGTCATAGCAATATACGCTTTTGTCAGAAACAGATGATATGATGGTGCATGTAATATTGATTTTTATACCAAATATATCGTTGTCATCAAAATTTATTTTCTTATGTTTTTTAAAAACAGCATTTTCTAAAATTAAAATGTATAAATAAAAAAATTGTAGTTCAGTTTTTAAAAAAAAGTGTATATAGGAAACAAAGCGCAGATGTGCATAATAAATATCAGGATATTAAAATATTTTTTGCTCTTCGTCTTAATCGATTAGACTCGTTTTGCGCAGCGCAAGAGCTAGCTGCATGCTCTTTTTTTTTTTTCATCAGAAATTGAACTAATCCAGTATTCTGCTTTTTCCCTATCTATGGTAGGCTATAGTGTATAGTACCAATATGTTCTATGTGTATTTTTTATTGAAATGTGGTCGTTAGAATATACCCTTTTGTAGCTTTTATTTCCTATTCCTATCTCCTGGTGCAAATGGGTGATGCGGGCAACCCTTCAAAATTGGGGGTAGACGCTCACCCTTATGGAGACATTTCGGGCCATTAGGTGAGAATGAGGTTTAGATGAAATTGGAGAAAAAGGGGTTGGGAAATAATATCGTATGTATGCAAAATAGATAGTTCTTTTTCGCCTCCTTTTTTCCAATTTTGTAATATTTCTGGCTGCGAGAGAGCTAGGGTAACAGCGGGAACACTGCAACAACCTTTCTGCTGATTTAAACTAAAAGTTGTGTTTTTTTCGGTGCCTGGCTGTATTGTTTTTTTGTTTTTTTTTGGGAGAAAGCAAGAAAAAAAAAACTTGTCGCAGTGAATGTTAGTAAAAAAAATCTTATACCTAGCTTCCCATTCCTTTCACTCAAGTCTCACAACAGCTCCAGCACAACACGGTACAGCAAACATTGATTTTAAAAAAACATTCAGTATTTATTACTTCTGAGAATTGTTTTTCGGTTTGTTTCCCGTGTCGCGAAGCTGCAGCGGTGTGTATAATACTACTCCTCTGTATATAACAATAGCCAACTGTCGCAGATCCATTGTGTGTCATATAGGTATATACCAAAAGGGCAAGGGCCTGAGATAAATATAGGCTATATGTATGAGATATTTGAAAATTCTTCAATGCAATTTCATATTTATGTTTTGGTGTTTTTTCTTTATTATCATCATGCTGTTTTGTTGCGAAAATTTCGTTGCTTTATTTGCTTATAACTTTGTTGGTTGAATTTGAGATTCTATGGTGCATAGCTTATTCGAACCCCGAAAAAGACAAGAAATTTGCTTGGTTATGTACGGTAGATGATGTATTCATGTTTAGGGGCATGGCTGCGAAATCACGTGACAAATGGACGCCATTTTAGGTTATGATAAGTATTTTTCCATTCGAAATACGTAGATGTACGATTCTTAAAGGGACCTTAAATCAAAACAGCTTTTGTTGCAACAAAACATGTAAACACGTTAGCATTTCATCTCTGAAA
>JAQGBM010000558.1:0-13194 GCA_034698405.1 Symphylella vulgaris | reverse complement strand
AATTCATATGTCCGTTTAGAGTCTTAGACCTCTCTAAGTCTGTAGACTAGTCTAATTACCATACTAAAGCATATTGCTCGTAGATTTGTCTAGTGTCAGATATGGACTTTAGACCGGTCTAAACGGACATATGAATTTGGCCCTATTTAAGAGTCAACGGCTCAATGCATTAGTTTTTGTTCAAAACCTTTTTGTTGTATATCATCCATATCGAGCCATGAATTATCTTATATGGTATTCCATATAATATTCCCCTTGTACTGTAAACTGTAATATACAGTAGGCTATTGAGATTTTACGATAAAAATAAATTTCGATTTAAAATTTTTATCTTGTTATTCAACAACAGCTATTCATACCTTATGATTTTTAATGGTTTCGTTAGTCAAAAGGTGGTAGTTTTGTAAATAATTCGCATAATACTTGAAGAAAATGTCGCGGAATAATTATTATTAAGAGGTTCATGTTCATATATAACTTAGTGAACAGCACAGCTAATTCTGAAAAAAAAAAAATAATATATAAAAAAATAATAAATAAAAACATCCTAACAGAAATTAGGGGAAATGGCAATGTTGAGAAAACGTCCTCTTAATTAAAAAAAAGTATGTTGTACGGAGTATTTAAATAATATTGTTTCCATGTATATTTATCACAAAGAAATAATATATTGAAAATATATTTCTGCGTAAGAAATATGAGTGTAATCAAGAGTATATAATTTATACAATTATATACTCTTGGTGTAATGTTATAACCAAAGAAATTATAATAAAATTATTAGAATTTTCACAGTTTTCAGTGTTCTAATGCTATTAACTTAATAGACTCCGGGAAATAGGTACCCAGTGATAGACTAAGTTAACTATATCACCTTCTGATTTTAAATCAATAGAATAGCTCCATCTGATCCAACAGCAAACATAATGTAAATTACTCTGTAAAAGTATATAGGCTAATAGCCAGACAGCTTTTTTTCTAAAACATGGAACATAAAAATAAGACTACGGAAAGCACAACGTCTACAAGACTACAATCGACTGTAGGATAACTCCGCCAAAAAAATTCACCGCCGGATAATTCGCCGCCAGGATAATTCGCAGCCAAAAAAATTTGCCACCAAGTTATTTTTTCCAGCGGCGAATTAGGCAAATTTTCCGGCGGCGAATTCTCCCCATCGAATATTTTAATAGTATTACATTATATCAATAAATAAAATAATAATCTTATTATAACAAGTATAGATGTTTTTTCACCCAGAATCCGACTTACATATTATTAATAAACTTCTTCTCCAAGCAGATGGTTAAAATTAATAGATTTATTATAGTCAAAATCATTATACCTACTGTAACATCTAAGTTACTCTAGGTAAGTTACAATCAGCAAACATGATTGTTTCGGGCTTAAACAACTTACAACGTCCCATCATCAGTGCTAGTAAGTTAAAACTACAAAATACAGTACAAGACACTCCATTCGAATATTTATATAAGTTATTATATAACTTAAGTGAGCAAATTATTATTCTATATAGGCTAGAGGCGAATTTTTCAGGCGGCGAATAATTAACCTGGCGGCGAATTCTCCGCATTGAATAACTTATCCGAATTATCCGGCGGCGAATTTTTCTGGCGGCGTCGGAAATGTTGATAAGTCTAAGGGCATAAGAGCTACAGCCTAAAATCTGCTTTAAGGGGATGACTACCTCGTACGATTCGTACTATCGGTTTTTCTTAATTTTCATTTATATACTTAAAAACGACAAACAAAATTAAAAACAAATAAGGTCTCGTATTCATACACACAATTACCGTATTGTTACTACTTAATTTACGAAGGATTTATAATTTTAAAATGTATTGTATTTGCAGGAATGTGGACCAAAGACAAACATTCGCCTTGGTCAACATTCCTAAAAGTTTTAAAATTACAAATCCTTCGTATTATATTATTGTGTGTATGAATACGGGACCTATATTTGTTTTTAATATTATTTGTCGTTTAAGTATCGTGAAAATTAAGAAAAACCAATTAATCGTACGAGGTAGTCATCCCCTGTAATATACAGGAAACATGTGAACTAATAAACCATTCACATGTTTGTTGACCTATACTCCTATAGGGTTGCCAGAAAAAAAGTTGATTGACTTATAAATACCACACCTAGTAAGACCTAACTTATAAGATAATCTACTCTTTCATAACTCAGTGTCAGTGTCTGCACTCTGCAGAAAATAAATTTTTGAAAAAACAAGCTCTCCACCATATCGTGAAAAAATTAACGATAATATCGTTAAAAAATTAAGTACTTAATTTTTTAACGATATTATGGAATGGCCTATAAAAGTCAACCCACGTATAGTAGGCCACTAGGTCTAATCTTCTAGTTTATAAAAACATAAGTTACTCACTTACCTTTTAAGAGTTAAATATGGTAGGCGGCGTAGGCCCCTATAACTTGAAGTTGAAGCTCTAACTTTCAGCCATAAAATTACGTATACCACTTCGGGGCAATCATCTTCTGTTGTTACGAGTATACCCGTACTAAGTTACAGCCTAAACTATCGTAGAAAATAATTTTGCAACTAAGTTTATACTGAAGAATGTTCCAGCAACTCGGACATCTGCAATCTTCATCGCAACTGACAATTTTTGTCATTTGCCGAAAGAATTCTCGTCACAATGGAATGGAAATTCCGAATTGCACAAGTAAGATTCAAATTCCATTTGCTAAATTCCTATTTCCTTTCTTTCTATGAAAGTCTCCAGCAGGCCTATTTGCTTATTATAAGCAAATAGCTTAAATAGGCCTGCTTGAGACTTTCATAGAAAGAAAGGAAATAGGAATATCGCAAACGGAATTTTGAAATCTTATTTGTGTGCAATTCGGAAAGTTATACCTGGTTAGTGGTTATAAGAACAGTTTATAATTTCTGCTAGGTTTACTTTAAAAAGGTTCTAACAATTTCATATTTTGGCTCCGGTTCCGGTTCCAAATCTAGGTTTTAAAATTGACGGTGTATAGTTTTAATTTATTGATTTTCTAAATCTTACGAAGTAACACAAATTTTGGTTCCGGTTACGATTCCAATTTTAATTCTTTCGATATTTCGGTACCCATTCTGGTTCCGGTTATTAAAAATAACGGCTTTCCTATTCAGATTTCCGGTCCCGACATTGGTTTAAGTTTAATAATATAAAAACAAAAATATTATGAAAAATCCTTTTGATTTTCAACTTTTCATAATTTTACCGATAGTAATTATGATCCGTAATGATCTGACAGGAGCAAGAGCAGAAATAACTTCGCCAGCGTCGAAGCAGTAGACTTATCATGAGAGGAGGATAGGCTCATGGTTATATATCTAGGGTTCTTAAAATTTTCTATTATAAACTTTTGAATTAACTATTATGGGGGAGGGGCCGAGACAGTTGGAGCATGACTTTTCTGCTAGGCGATGGTGCCGAAGGGGGGCCGGGTTCGGTTCCCAGTACGTCCCATGTTGGAGCTTACGTAGTTGGCCGGTGTGGACTGTTTTATGATGCCGTATTTCCTTATGAATACGGACTGCTTTTACGGATTCGCGATTTAAAAATGAAAAAAATTTTGCCTCGGGAATCTCTTCCCTTTTGAAGATCTTCTTAGGCCAACGAACACCAACGTCTTTCGTCCAACAGTTACGTTGATGGGAAAACTGTTCGTGTTCGGTCCCGTTTAGTTGGTTATATCAAGAGTCTATTACAATAATAGACACATGGTTATATGTTATATAACTTATAAATTTCCAATTCCCTCCTGTGCCTCTATAAAGGAAATTCTGGGCCAGATCATGGTGCGAAACAAAAACAAACAAAAAAACACAGAATACAAATTTTAATTTTTTATTTCACTTTTAAAGGTTCTTTATTTTTATTTTGTACAATATTCCTTTTTATACAATACGCTTGCGAAATTCATACGCATCTGTATAAAATTTCTGATTTATTTTTTAATATAAAAAAATGAATCACGAAATGTGACAACCATAAATACTACAACTTTCTATATATTTTTTTTTTGCATTATTGAGCAGTTCTACTAAATATAAACATACTTTTTTTTCTTGTTCACACTATATTTACATAAGAGGCCACTAAAGGTGCAACGACTAAAGTAAAATTCTGACTTACAAAAAATACAATATGGAGAGGGCGCTGCACTCGCAAAGTATTTTTACAAAAAATAAACAATAAAATAGGGAACGCTGCACTCGCAAATATACGAAAAAGCTGATACAGTTTACAAAATATATCCATACCGATAGCCACTTATATATATAGATAATTATATCATAATTTAATCTTATTAAATATACCCGCAATAATATTAATAGTTTTACAACATAATAATATAATAATTTTTTCACAATTATATCACACTCTCGTCTCAACCACGCTATGTTTGTGATAAAATGTTACATATGAGTTTATGACGTGATTCTGTTTTATTTGACCTGATTGTATTATGATTGTGACAGTCACTACCTGGGACGCTGGGCGCGGAAGACTGTGTTTTGTAAAGTTCGTTTCCACTTGTCTTGAGTATCTCGAATTTTCATGACCCAGATGGCCTAAAATAAAATTAATTCAAAATTATACTTAAAACAATAGGCCTGTTGTGTGACTACAAAAAAAAAAACACACACACACACTCCCGTCACTACTAATCAAACATAAGATTGGTTCGTGAACAGATTAAAAAGCCAAGAATAATGGTAATGAGATACCGGTACTTTCGTTACCGAAAGCAAGGAAAATATACAACGGACATCATGCATACTTATAAGTTAAACTGAGTCACCTGCAGAATTCATTTTCAGATTTTAAAAATTGAAAGAGTCTGTTCAAACTCTGTTCCGAACAAATCAAAAGTTCTCGAGAAAATTAGCTGCAAAATAGTTTTATCTGGATTTTAGTGAAATTATAATTTCTTACCTTAATGTTGTCGTTGGGTGCCTGCAGGGTGTGAACTCCGACGATCTGTTGGAAGCGATTAAGGTGAACCAGAACGAAGCTGTTTTCGAGCTTGTTGGCTGTAAAATCATCACCATCCGCATCAAAGCTTGTACAAGTGCAATCTAGCTTGTGGCCTGAAGCGAGCAGTGCGGCGCTTGCTGGTGGGAAAGAGACAGAACGTTTTGGGTTCGTCATGCGGGTTTCACATCCACCACTACGGAAAGCTTCGAATACACCACGCATGCACAATTGTTTCTTTTTTTTTCATAAAAATTGTAATTAAAGGGTTACTTTTCGTTAGTGTACAGAGAGAAAGAGAAAGACAGTTAAGTAGATTATATAGCTGTTTTCTGTTAGTAAGAAAAATAAACTGCCAGGCAAAAAAATTCAGCGCCATGCACTCATAAAAGTTTGCATAATATCGTTCCAAGCATATTATGCATCGAAAAAAAGTTACGTTAGTAGCCCTTTAATTATCTTGATAATATTTTTATTCATCAGAAACCTATCGTTTATTCTACTCATGCAGCATCTGTTTTGTCTCATTATATTAATCAATGCTTATTTTTTAATGGGGACTCGCGCATGGGGCCGTCTTCCGTATTAAACCCTGAGTGCATAAGAATGAAAAAGCATTTTACCTGCGGCTTCGGCCAATGTAATGTCATGAATGTAGAATCTGTCGAGAGATAGCGGTTGCTTGTAGACCAGGTACTTCATGGATATTTCGTTAAATGACTGGCCACGGCTGCATGAAGATGACCAGTTTTCCGTTATAGAGGATTTCTATTACCAATGTTATAACATTAGGCACGGCGCTGTATCGAATAACTTAGAAATATACTTCTTACCTTTTTGCTTAATCCTCTCTTTTTCCTTGTTATTAAAAGCATGTCGTCAAAAAGTATAATAAACATTTCAATTGATTTTCCACTATCTGTAAAATAAGAATTGAAATTAATTTAATTCTACGAGTATTTGATTAGTAATTAAAAGAAGCACACCTAATAAATAAAGAGGTCCTTCGTGAATAATCTGTCTCCTAGGACTTACAATCAACCTTTCACAAGGTTGCTTTGCTAATACTGTTCTGAGAAACTATAAATAAACATGTTATCAGATAACATTAATTTTCATTATGAAATTTCCCAAAATTTTATACCTCCGGAACGTAAGATTTTGGATCCATATCCATGACAGAGGGCCAAACAATGTTTCTTTGAATTTCTAGAAGGCGCTCAAAATTTTTCAGCCATTTCATCTTGTCGTCTAATTCTCCTAAAATGAGAAACCATTATTATTATCAGGAGTAAATTATATCAATCAATTAATATTTGCAGATTTTCAACTACCAGAATTGATTAAATCAATTCCTGCTACCAGGCCTGCCTGCATATAGTGCATACCGGTACTGTAAATTATTGTTTACAACAACCGTGGAAGTTGAGCAGTTCAGAAAAGCTATGAGTGGAAGTACGCTGACCCTTAAAAAAAACTAAGTTTATTTGAGTTTTCCGAAAAGTAGGTCAACTGTGTAGTGTACGTATTCGTACTTGGTTACTGTGTACGGTCAAGCGCGCCCAGGTATAGGGACTTTGGGGGCTGAAGCCCCCCAAAAAGTAATAAAATAATAAAATATTTAAAGAAAGTGTAAGAAGGAACCACAATTTAGATAATGTAGGGTTCTTAAAATGCGTCAAAATTTGACTATACGGTGTAAACTAGCAAAGAGATAGATAGATTTATAACCTAATTCATATTACCGTTTAGACCGTTTGTAGATCGGTCTACGCACGTGTTTCCGCCAGGCAAATGAATATACCCCATACCTTGCCCGTACGTATAGTAATAGACAGTGCGTAGACCGATCTACAGAATTTCGAGCTTTCTAATCGGACATTTGAATTCAGCCCATGAGTCAGATGTAGTTGGAACTTGCTTTAAAGTCTTTTCTGGCCGAACAGTTATGAATGTGTGTACAGCATATTCACTTACTTAGAGAATTCTCCTCAGTTTCGAGAATCTGTAGAATAATGTCTTTATCTTTCTGATCGTCCGTTCTCGTTTCTATGTCTTTAAGGATAAGTGGAATTTTCATGATATGTTGTACTGGAGAAACCAACAAATCTGTCAGCTGAAGCTTCTTACATCTCGCATCTCGACTGCACCACTGAAACAAACAATGTTGGTTCAAAGTTATTATCATTATTGAACAAATCCCAGCTCGCCTCAAAGAAATAACCCTGCCTACAGGTTAAGTCAGCTATGTCGTCTCATGGAGGGAAGGACATCAAAATTAATGTCTAGTCGAATTTGTATATATTTTATTGGAATAAATAAATAAATGTTAATTTTATGAGCTTTCTAACCTTTTCGAATTCATTAAATTCCGATTGTCTCCTTAATGTTTCCAGGTAATTTAGTGCATTGATATAATTGAGAGCGTAACGATGATATGCTTGCGACAGTGAAGTTGTCTTTGTGCTTTGCTATAATATAACAGAAATTATTGCATTCAGAAAGTTTTGGATTAATTAAACTTGGTCTTACTTTATGAAATAATTTGACTAGTATTTCGGTGACGTTCAATTCTCCTTGCTGCAATTGCTGAAGTAATAAATTGATGAATTCTTTACAGAATGCGTAAGTAACCTAAAATTAGAGTAAAAATTAGACTTGCTAAAGTGTAATTACATCATGGTGTTCGTTCATCCTTTTTACGTGTACGGGCCAAATTTATACAGTAGGCTATTCCCGAAAATCTCCACAGCCTGCATAAAACTTTTCGGTACTTAAATAATGAATCCGTCCACCGTTGTATTTTACAGCCTAAAAACATTCTGGGGGCGGTACATATCTGTCAAACAGTAACGCAGTTGTCCTAAGACGAGCTCAGCGAGGCCAGAAACCTCACATATAGAGCACAATGGCATAAGCCAGCTTGATTGAGCTTCTCAGTATCAAGAGTCAAGACTCAAGACTAACCGCGAAAGCGGTGCGTCAATAAGTTTTCGGTAAGAGGTGTCAGAAAATTATGGGGGAAATTTACCTAAAAATTTCAAGGATGTTCCTCTCGCGAGTCGTGAGCTAGACAAATGGAACTCGTTTGCAAAAGATTGGGCATCCCTGCAATACATAAATTAGTATTGCAAGGGTGCCCATCCTACGGCTTCGTCAGGTGCTGTTTTTTTTAAATTCCATTCACCCGCACAAAATAGGGGTGGCGGAGCACACCCATTACACCTAACCTGAGGTATACTCCCGAAAACAAGTAACAAGGCAGGGAGTTTGTTCCAATACCGGAGGAGTAATAAACTTCAACCTGTTATTTAGGGAGAAAGTTGAAACTGATGCTTATTATAAACTTACACAACACAATTCGTCCAAATTGCCAAACAAAACTTCAGGTTCCGCAAACATAGCAAATCCTTCAACTTGAATCTTTTTCAATGGTTCCATAAAAACCTAAAAAATTAAGTTTTTTTTTATTAACTTTGATATAAATTATGTAAGTTATTATTATTTTGAGACTGATGAAGTACATTTTTTAGAACCATGAGATGATCATAGAGAAACATGCATTCTGATTGGAATAGATCCCAGACAGCTTCGCGCTTCTTCTCTTCGTTTCGGGATCGGCTGAGCTGATAACAGGGCGACGTAGGTCTGCTTCCGAAGAGAACAGGACTGTCCGGACTGCTTTCGACCGAGGCCGGAGGAGTGGTGGCCGGCGATGAAAAGGCCGAGGGAGTCATGACAGGTCGCGCCCAACTCGAGTGCATTAGGCTGGTCGGACTAGATGGTTCTCCTGCAAATGGAAGCCTTTCCTCCAAACTTGCCATAAAGTCATACCACATCATTCCCTGAAGGAAAAATATTTATTAAATCAAGTAACTTACCGAAAATAATTTTTTTTGCTTAACTCATCCCCTCTATGTGCCCACTACCGAAAGGCTCAGAGCCTGTATGGTTACCAGGACTACCTCGTGGATTACATACAAGTAGGTAGAAGCGGGAACGAACCGGGAAATGAATGTTGGGTCGTCAGCTCGTCACCCACCCATCCATGTCAATTGTCAACATGACAACATGAGATGATGACCAATCAACATGTCACTGCACTGCAGCTGGCACTGCCGCCGACAAAATTGCCCTCAATGCCCAAACCTTACTATTTAGCCTGTTTTTAAGTCGTATATCCAAACCACGATGTAAGTTCCGAACAGAAGTGGTATAAGTTCCAAACAGAAGTGGTATATGGTAAAGGATGAGTACAATAAAATAAAATAATAAAAAAATGACAAAGAAACATTCTAATTAATGTTTTCTATTTTATTGTTTATACGAAGTAAGTTATGTATTGTGTTTGTCAAGCAAATGAAAATACTCGACCTTAATTTACTCTATTACTAAGCCAAAGCTATTTTTTCTTTCAAAGGTATGAAAAAGGTGTTGGTTAAGATATTAGGCTCAATTCCAAAAGCTCCGCTAACACATTTTTTGCTATTCTTTTTTCAGATGTATCCGAACTTTTTCTCTCTCACTCATAATTACGTATCACCCCTCTTATTCGGATAAAGAAAGTTTCCTGTTTTAACGGTGTTGCCAAAGAAGTAAAAAAAATCGTACTTCGTATTTAGATAACTATTATTATAACTGAACATAACTTAAGACGTAAAATATCCTAAAGCACAGAGAACAATAATAAATTAATTATGTTATCCCTAGGATTTAAAAAAAAGTTAATAAGAAATACGGTTTTATAACTTAGTTACTATTTTTAAAAGAGACCATATGTCAGAGATTTTAAAATAAGATTTTTAAAAAATTCTTATTTATTTATTTAAAAATAATAAAAGAAATCGACAGTGTAGGTTAATATTATGATATTATAATTTTATTACTGAGAGTGAGAGCCATCATTGATGCATACCATACTCTACAACGGTCTCCCCACCTCGATCAGAAACCTTGACTCTTACTGACTGATGTTGGATATTATTGTCTATCGAGCCATTTTAACGAAATTTAAAATGTTTTGAATTGTTTTATTTTAACTTACTTTTAAACTGTAAAAAAGCGTCGTCTGTTTACAACGCTTTTTCACAGTTTAAAAGTAAAACAATTCAAAACATATTTTTAAATTTCGTTAAAGTGGCTCGATAGAGAAAATAATATCCAACATCAGTAAAACACTTTTCCACGAAAGACCAGGTATTAACGAAAACGGTCTAAGTTAAAACCAAATTTGTACTACACAACCTTAAAATAATAATGAAAGGCTTTCTGCAATAACAATTAACAAGGTATGTCGAATGGTGTCATTTTTCAGAATGGTCCACTTCAATTCCGTACTTGGAATTTTGTATGTAACTGTTACGTTACATATACAAAATACCAAGTACGGAATAAAACTTAATTTCAATAACGCGAAGGGAAAATTCACTTTCTGGATCACTTTAATCGAAATGGTGTAAGATATAATCTCTTCATAAGAATATTTAAACATAATTTTTAAAAATTAATCGTATTTTTATTTTATGGTTGCATCATAGATATTTTTCCTCCCGGAAAATAGAAAAGTAATTTTTGCTAATATTGCTTCGATTTGGATCATTTTGTAGGCTATAGCCTAATATTAATTATGGTAATGTATGTAAAATAAATACTGGCAGAAAAATATATGCTGTAGCCTATATCTATGTCGTTAACACATAAATGAAAAAGTAAAATAACAAATGAAAAATAGCAAAATGAAAGAATAATAATTACCTTGTACTTTGATAGTTGTTCGTCCACAAACTCTGATGGTGCGATCAAGGTCAGCGCTTCTTCGAATCCGCAAACCGAGTCGGCTTTTCCTCGACCACCGCCTCCACTTCCTCGATCAAACTGTTTAGTATAAAATTATTTCATCTTTTATTCCAACCATATTGAAGCATTTATTTTTTTAACGTTATCGTAACGCTGCCATGAAGGATGAAAAATTTCGAATCTTTAAATTAGCAATACCGTATAAGAGTATTAATGTTATTAAGTGCTGAGTAAAAATTTTAGATTCTCTTCCAAGATTTTTCATTCTTGTTGTAACCAGTGTTAAAAAGTGTTATCTTTGTAACTTTAATCACAATAAATTGATTATTTTTCAATGGTACTTTTAACACGTAAAAAATACCGAGTTTACTCAAGGTACTTGGAATAATATTTAGATATTTAGTTTACTAACTAATATGATATACTATAATTGTAATAAATCATGAATTAGAACAAATCTGTTTGAAGTTTTTTCAACAGATCTGTTCTAATTCAATGGTAATATGATCTATTTTTGAGAATACTTATCATCAAAGTAGTGATGGATGTACCGTAAGTTAAAATGAAACGAAACATCGGGTAAATACGGTATAGTTAATTTCTCCAATTTTCAAGTTCGCTAAACCGTATTGTACAAATTTTGCATCGTACGTACTCTTTATTATTATTCAAAGCAGATTAATTCCGATCACTCTCATTAAACGAGCAACTGTATTATAAAGAAAGAAATCAATATTATAAGCACCGCTTAGCATCATGTTTTTATTTTAATATTAATTAAATTTCTGCTAATAATAGATTTGCAAGGCCCTTGAACAAGATTATTAATTTTTATATTCGCGCAAGATCAACTGTTCGCCATGTTAATTAATTATTATAAAAAGCATAATAAGCATAAACTTTCCAATATTATAATATCTCGTTTAACCTGTGGGTATAATTGTTCTTTTTATAAGTTATGAAAGTAAAGTTATGCAGTATTATGCTCTAAGGAATTAGTGAAAAGAAAAATTATATTTTTTTTCCTAAAAAGCTTGTAACTTCGGTTATGAAAAATACTTTAAAATAAATTTTATAAAACTAAAACATTAAAATTAGGTGATCTTTTGGTCAATTTTCTTCATAAACAAAGCAACTACTTTGTACGGGGTATATTTTTTTTTACAAAAACTAGGCATGTCTGGAGTCTGAGACTTCTAACTTAGTCTAAATTTTACACTAGAAGTCTTCATGTAACGTTCAGCGCCATGTGATAACCATATTTACAAACTATAGCATCTCCAAACATGTTTGGCTAATATCTGATTGGGGTCCCGGAATAATTATGTTTAAGAAAATTGACTAATTTTTATAATTTTTAAAGCACTCGAGTGCTCGCCGGATTTAACGGGGAGGGGGTGGCTCCCCAGAGTCCCCAACCCCTCCCCGCTGACTTGAGTGTAATAATTAAAAGGAATAAAAAAGTTAAATATTATTATGCTACTTACTAATCGCAAAAGGGACCATGTGTTTTTTCCTTTTCTGGAATCTGAAAGTAGAGAAAATTTTCCAAAAATCATGCAGTATAGATTAAATTATCTATTAAAAAGAAGCCTAGGTAATGCTATCGTTCTTCCATTTTATTTTGTATCGTTACGATTATAATGGAAGAAGCCACATACGAAAATAATAGGATGACTGTACTGTACAATGTGTGTATTGAATCCACGCCAGATCAAGGTAAAAAAAAATTTGGTCGTTTACATTGGATCATGACGGAGACCAGATTTTTTTTCTCCCCATGCAAGTTAGATTTCTAAACTGACATTACGGAAGATTCAGTTAGCCAATAGCCTACTAGTAATATTTCTTTTTTGAATAACTTTGTAGTGTCGGGGATCTTGTACTAGACATTCATTATTTTGAAGTACGAAAAAAAAAAATCCATCAGCACAAAATAATTTTTAAGTTTAAAACATAAGTTTAAAGAACGTTTCAAACAAGAAAATGGTGCTGGACTACTGGTGTTGTAACGGGTTATCCATAAAGGACGTGGCACTGGGAGGGGTATGTTAATTTCGGACATTGACGGACAGGGGGAGAGTCATCATATTCTGATGTCCTATATATAAAATCCCAAATTTATTAAAAGAATAAATAAATAAAAACAATTTAATTTTTTTACAGTAACACTTAATTTATATTTTTAAATTTCTGCAGCCTGTGAACAATTACCGGTACTGAGTATAAACATAAAATGCTGATCATAAAAAAAACAGTGCTTAATTTTTTTTTTTCAGCCTATAATTATTTCAGTTATTAATTATTATTATTAAACGGACTAAGGCGGACTTATGGGAAGGGGGTCAAATTGTACTAAAAATCACCAGACATCCTTTATGG
>JAQGBM010000557.1:0-13195 GCA_034698405.1 Symphylella vulgaris | reverse complement strand
AAGTACAAAATTGCCGACAGATAATTGCGCCGAGACATTAAATTTTTTATATAATATTCTATACCTTTTTCCGCAGTTCAACAATGTTTAATTTAATAAATAAAAGCAAGCAGAAAGATTTTTATGATAGTTACAAGTATAATTTTTTATCCATCGGATGTTATAATAATATTTTAACATCAGTTGGCGGTAGCTGCGTTCCATCCCGGCACGGTAGTGACTTGCGGAACTGGTTCGTAAATGACTGTCGGGGTCAATGGGGAACGGTTTAGATCCGCCGATGGCCTGGTACAGGAAACTTGGGTAGATGCATGCTGTGTAGTCGTCTGATCTCCGACTGTCAGAACAGCCGTCGGATCATCTGGAGGACCTTCGTCGTCGGATCCCACTGTCGACTGATACTCGTCAAACAGTGAATGTGGTCGCGTTGACATTGTCTTCCGATGTGGCTCGTCCGGGTCTCCAACCAATTTAGCTGTAACATAGTCGTTCTTCGTCAGCTCGTATTGGGGTGCCGACCGACGTTCATGCCAGGGTTTGGACGTGGACTGTTCCGACCCGGGAAACCGACAGCCAAATGTCGTTCTCAGTGGTCGTAATGTCGGTAGTGGAACCGTCGATACGGGACGCACCAATGTCGAGACCCCACCGTAACAAAACAGGAACGTGTTATCAGCCTGCGGAGTACACCGCGTTTTATCTCTCCACTTGAACCCTAACTCGAAGTCCACATCCGGGTTGTCCAAGTCGTGAAACTCGAAGTAGGCCCAGCAGGCAAAATCCCCTATTTCGATCCTTGTTTTCGCCAACGTCGCCTATCCAACAAACTCTGTTAGCCAGTTCCAACGCTTGGCCTTCGCTTTTTCCTCCCGGTTTTGTTCGGCGTTCGTCAACAACGCTCGATGGTGGCGTCCGTTGGCGATGACGCACACAACCGTCGGTACTATAACGGGTCGATATTGAATCCCAGCCATTTTCGGTATCTGGAACAAAAACAATTTACGCGCCCTGTAGTGTGTGTATTTTCCACACACTACAGTAAGCACCCACACAGGATGAAGTGGATTTGCCTTCACACAGAAAACAATGCCACTTAGACTAAGGTTAAACGAATATCGTCACGCAAATCGATATTTCTCTACTGTCGTCACACAGATTGATAATATTTTAATACCGTCACACAGATTGATAAGCACTAAGGTTATACCCTATCGGCACGAAGATGGAGACACTTTAAACACTTTAGACACGGAGACCATCGTTACTTAGACAATCGTTACGAAGCGATCGTCACACAGACTATCGTTATGAAGCACTAAGATTCTACTACACTAAAGCCGTTATTCTACCAATCTAACTTGTTTGGTTTTTTGATCGAAGTACGATCACGTAGTCGTGACGTAGCGGGACGCGACGTTTGCGCGGCAGTTTGACTGTCGCACGGAGGACATTGCCAAATCGATCTGGGATTTGCTATGTGATACTTATATACGCTCGTAGGCATTGACATGCACTTAGCATGAAACCAACCGTTACACTTAGTACACTCGAATTAAGTTTGTTTTAATTCCACGATTGTTCGTTGATGAATCTTCGAATCATGTCAAGACCAGCCCTTGGTTGGTCATACTTAAGCCTTAATGGGGGGGGGAGAGCCCCTTCCTGGGCGCGCTTATATGTCTGAAAAACCTGAATAATTCGGACGTCATAATTCCACGAGTGTTCGAATGTGAAATTTAGTTTGTAAACTAAAAAGTCCACATTCGTTAAAGTAGGCTATAATATCGATAATATAAATATTAAAATGCTTACCGCATTTCCGAACTTCCGGCCGAAATTGGAAACCGTCGCTTGCTCTGGCACAGAACTAACATCGCCGTAATGGCCTCCATACTCGGCCAGGGGTTGAAAATAATGGATAACCGTAAGAGCATGGTCGGTAATGGCATGTACTTTGCCGCGGAATGCGGAAAATCATTAAAATTACCATTTTGTGCACACCTCTATTAAATCAGTAATTTCCCGGGCGAATCCTCTGTATATTCATTACTTATCATATAATTTTATCAATAATCTTTTGTATTTCGAACTGGGATGGATCCTGGAAGAAGTGACGATAAAACAATTACTCAATCTTCACATCGTCTTAGTATCCGCTCTCTCATTAAGTATTCCCTGACAAGGGTCATACTTTGGCCAAGACTGCCCTAATGGGCGGCCCGCCCAACCCCCACGACTTGACCCCTGATGAGGCACAACACCAAGGATATTAATTTTATTATTGAACTATTAACATTCTTATAGACGATTAATTTGCCGGGGTTTATATACCAATCTGGTAGCGGAATAATACATCTAATCATAATCACTTCCGGTCATAGCTTAAACCGCCATAGAAGAAAACCGGAAACAATGATGATGATGTGCAGATAGATGCGCATTCGTAACTTGTTTACACTGGCGAAATAGTCTATAGGATTATTATTAGTTAGTAAGCACAATTCCGCTTATCACGTAGACAACTAGGGTCATAAAAACAAACCTTAGTAACAATCAACAAACTACTTATTGGACACCATGTTTGATGCCTGCTTTATTCCTTGTTGCTAAGTTTTGTTTTTATGGCCCTGTATATAGTGCTGAGGGATAGTGGCGTAGTTTAGTAAGCACAATTCAAATTATCGATCGGCATTATCGGCATAGATTATGAAAAACCTCTATACATAATTAATATTAACATTAAAATATTAAACATAAAAGCACAAGCTAATTAAAGTTTCACGAATAAAACTGCTTTGTCTCCCAGTTTTGTTTAGAAATTAAATAGTGACGAAGACACTTCCTTTGCTGAAGATTAAAAATATACTTCAATTAATAATTATTGTTAACAAATTTTTTTCTGTCATAAAACTAACACGTACCCGATCCCACCAATACCAGGATTAGTGTAATCAAGAAAAAGTCTGTGTGGTTCTTGATGTAATGGATGATACATGATAATAATTGCATCTTCCCAAATTGCCTAATTTTTTATTTAACCCACTCTAGGGTTTAGAAATTGCCATTTATAAAATTTGGATTACTTTTGGTAAAAATTTACTCACTTGGTTGCACGTGAACCAGCTTTTTCATTTCAGTTAATCTAATTATTTCGATGCGAAGCATCAGCCAACAATGCGAAGCATCAGCCACCTTGGAAGTTGGACATGAAATTAAAATTGAAGTTAATGTTCAGGTTAAATTTTGGTACAAGACTCCAAGTGTACCCTGCTTTTTAGCTGATCCATCCAAACAACCTCAGATAACCTGGCACATGTTCCTTTTGATCAACCGAAAATAGAGCCACCACACATAATGCGACGACTGCTCCCAAAGCACACATCTTAACACGTCTCCACCATCTTGCTTTGGCACTGGCAGCCAACTTTCGTTCTGCATCTAACGTGAAATATTTCGTTTTACATTGCATTGCTCGTTGTACCAAACAAAATATAAATTAACCTATAGAATTAATTTTTAATATAATTACAGAAGTATATCATTCGCAGATCACACCATATAATCGTAGTATATTATACCCGAAAAAATTCCCAATTATAATTACTTGTCATGGTAGAATCCTCAAGACTGTTAATGACCCTGGTTCCGAGATCGACTGAAATACCCGATGACTCTAAGATGTCGTTGGCCGTGTCGTGTCCTGTGTTTAAAATACTGTAATAGTTTTTGTTAGACGTAATTTTGCAGCTATCCCTTAATTTACTTTTCCCAATTATAATTACTTGTCATGGTAGAATTCTCAAGACTGTTAATGACCATGGTTCCGAGATCGACTGAAGTACCTTGTTTGTTTCAGTGTCCTCCAATTTGAAGGGCCGGCTTCCGACTGCTAATCTCCTTCGTGCAGATTTCCCTCCTTGTCTAAGTAATCGGCGTACCCTCTAGGGCAGTACGGATTTTCTTTACCTAATAAAATTTTTTTGATATTTCCATCACTTGAAACGATCAATATGGCATGGTAAATATGGTTCATGAATGGCCGTAAAGGGGTGTGAATGCGGCCCTAAATTATTAGTTTTATTTTTTCTCGGCGATGTTTTTAAAATAAGTACGGTAATCGTTTTTTAAGTTATATTAAGCGAGGATAGCCTTGTTTTTTTATACAGTAATTTTTTTCTGTAAATAACACACTGGTACTAATTGTATGATCTATACTACACCCAACAAAATATTTAGTCTCTTCCTTCTCTTCCGTCAATAGGTACCGTAGTTGAGTAAGACTACTGCAGCTTTAGTGACCCTAATTACATTTGTTGGTTTAAGCTAATTTAGACGTAAACCTTTTGCGACCTTTTGTTTTAAATAACCAGTAAATGTATGTTATCTAAAAACACTTGCATTTTTATCTTCGAATTATAAGTGAATAAAAAAAAGTTTCGAAGTGTTGGTGTCGGACACCGTGCGAGATTGCAGAAATCAGTCACCTTTGGACCATCGAAAAATTCAGTCTGAAGAAAGACGTTATCTACAGTTCCACGTTTTCAAACAAATGGAGGATGGCACTCTATCCGGACGGAAAGGGGTGGGGGATCGCTGTATTTGGAGCTGACGGAAAAGGGAGAAAATATACCAGATGTAAACTTTATGTTTTCCTTCCAAGACGAAAGAGGGACGCGTTTTCAAGAGAAAAAGCTTAACACCACTTTTGAACGAATCGATTATCTTCGTTACCTACTGTACTACAAGGCTATAGTCGCAAGACCAAGTTGTCCAACGTTACGCTGAAGATAAAGTATGAATTGAGATACTTGAAGGAAGTACAAAACTTGTCCGGAACCTGTCCAGAAGAAAAATCCGAATTGGAAGGGCTAGAATCGAACGATCTTTCCGAAAGTTCCTCCACTTTGTTGTCGACTGGCGACAATAAATTTTCAGACGTTACGATTTGAGTAGGGGACAACCGAACAGAATTTAGAGCCACAGGGTTATCCTCTCGGTCCGCTGTTCCTATTTCGAGTTCAGAAGTGAAATGAAGGAAAAGCGAGAAAATGTGGTTAAAAAAATCCAAGACGTAAAACCCGAAGTTTTTAAAGTGATTCTCGAGTTTACATAGAGTTGGTCGCGAAGATATGCTGCACATTTTTTAATTTTTTAGCCGCATTTATTTTCCAGCAGTTGATAATTTGTTACCAAAAATTCGTTGACCAAAGCATAGAGTATTTTTGGTGACCATAACCTGTTGATTTTAACAATGAATTATTGTAAAAATACAGTAACCTGTGTCTAAGGGGCTATCCATGAGATTATACAGTTATGGTGCAGCTTACTCGTATGTTATTTATTATTGGAGAGTACGTTAGAGCTTCCATGTACAACTTCAGAAGTTTTCGGTTAGCTAGTATACTAGTATAGCCTGCTCCACTATCTAAAAAATTTAAATAAAATTTCGGAAAATTGAATTCAGATTTGTCTATGTTATTAACCCAATAATGTTATTTTTTATGGAACAATATTTTACCTTGGGCAAAGATACTTTATCATACCCTACCTTTTTGCATTTCATTTCGAACGTGAATGCAAAACTCCATGAGAAAAGTGTTGAAACACTGTTTCGGAAAACTCATCTTCCCTCTTTTTATTTCTCTTAGGCAAGAGGGCACATTTTCTTGTTCCTCCGGCTGCATGAGAACATACATGTTTACAAAATCCAGCATCTTCTTTGTCTCGTTGTTTGCTTTGTTCTCGTTTCTTTTTTCCCTACGAGCCTTGTTTTTCAAGAGCTTAATTGACAACATTAAGCATCCACTCCCTATCTTCGCCGTTGTTATTTGATCAATCGGAGTCTTTAAAGATCTGTTGCAGTCCGCAGTTTGGGATTGACCTCTTGCTTGGTTGTTCCCTTAAAAATATGAATGAGATTTTTACTATTCCAGCTAGCTATATGCAGTGATCGGTTTTGCATGGTGCAGCCACATTTTTGGGGCATCATACAATGTGGTGGGCACAATACAGTGGGTGGGGAGTCACAATCCCCACACGGCTAGTTAATAGCCTTTAGCCGTGTGCCACTGTTGAGTGCGGCAACGCCTTCATTATTTCTAAGGAGTGAGGACTCCTGAATCCCTTTTTATGCTTAAATTACCAATTATTATTCACTGTAATTCACGACACCAGGGCCCTAGGCGGCATAATCCCCCCTATTGTAATATTCGTTAATAAATTCCAATGACTCACCTTTTCCATTGATATGTCATAATGTAAATAACGAGGCAGAGGTTTTGTAGACTTAGGTCTATCTCCATGGCCATGGGGTCGTCGATTATATCTCCTCCAAAATTTCTCTTTCTAAAAGTCTTGTTTGGGAGAGTAGGAACAGGATTACGTTCAATTATGCAGCTTCGGAACTCGTTATAATAACTTTTGTTTGCGAGTTCGCATAAATATTTAAAGGCGCTAGCCATATGAGAACAAAAAAATGTAGCCTACTCATTTTGAAATCGTTCGCTAAGTTGCATTCACTGCAGTTTGCAAAGCTCAAATTTCCATTATTCAGTCTGTCGAACTTAATAAGTAATAGTGGTTGTTCAATAGGCTCATTAGCCGGTGTAGGCATAGAGTTATCAACTCTGATACATAGTAAATTTTACCATGAACCTTAGTTTTCGCTTCATTACCTCGCATTTGGTGAACAAGTTCATCATTGCGCTAAGAAACAATGAATTAACCATTGAATAAAAAATTGCACATTTTATCGTCTTCCATTCCTTGTAACTTACTTAACTAGGAGCGGGGCAAAATAATGTTTCTTGAAAATTTAATTGTTTTGCATCCAGGTGCATTGCAGTTGCATCTCCTTTTTTTACTGTTAATTTTCCTTTTAAAAATTTTGCCTTCATTTCGACAACTTCCGCTTTCACGGTTTCTATGATATTCACGATCAATGTATCTGAATCACTCAACGTAAATAAATTGTCGCATAAGTTAGTTCTTTTCTTCTTGGAAAAAATACTGTTCTTTCTTCAAAGCTTCTTTCCACTGATACATTATATGTATTAATATAATTATGTAATTATTAAGAACGAAGTCATGAAACAAATTATATTTTTCAACCTCTCACCACGTTGTTTGTAAAACACAGACATTTGGGTAAACATAATCATGTACTCCTACATTGAGGTGACAAACATGGTAATTCCCGGGATGACTGACCCATTTCCATTCAAGCTCATTGCTTGAATAAAAAAAAAGTTAGCAAAACATTGTGATTTAAGCAGTCGTTAAAAAAGGATGCGAAAATAATGCAAGTCGAAGTAGAATTTGCAATATCATCTTCGTTTCAAGAGGTGTTTCAGCTACTTTAACATTTTCCATGTTATACAGTTTCAGGAGATCTTCAATATATTTCTTCTGTGATAGTTCATAAGTTTCAGGTGATTTCTTGATTTCCAATCCAAGAATGTACTTCGCTTCACCTTTATTACGAATCTCAAATATTTTACTAATTTGAGATTTCACTTTACTGATTTCATTTTCGTCAACACAGAAAATCATGATATCATCGACATAAATAGCCAAAATTTACAAGTGATTTTCTTTTCATAACATACACAATTATCACTCTGCAACTTCCGAAATCCAAGGCCATTCAGTTCTTTATCAAGTCGATTATTCCATTCTCTTCCGGCTTGTTTTAAACCGTATAAGGATTTCTTCAAAAGACATACTTTATTTTCTTCCCCTCTTTTGATAAATCCTTCAGGCTGATCCATATAGATCTTCTCTTTTATATTTACAACTTCTAACGTAGAATTGAAATGTGTTAGTGTAAATTCCAGAAATTCGTTTAATCCAATATCAATATCCTCTTTCGTTTCTGAAGGAACCATCAACACAGCGATCGATTGTAATTTTATGCGAGAATTTAAAATTGACAAAAAATCCGAATTGCCTTCATTAAGTTCCTCTGTCAGTTCAATTTTCAGTCTAACTTGAAGTTTACACTTTGCATGGATGTTTGTCCAGGTGTTTGGAGAAATAACATGGCTAATTCTATCGCCTTTCCAGGTTATGATATGCAGAATTCTTAATGTTCCACTTAGCATGACGGATCCAAGAATTTGATCATTTATAGCATGGAGGAAAATACGCTGTCCATTTAAATACGCTGTCGAAACATCAATTTGGTGTACATGCATATCATACTTCGCTGCTAAAGCCAATAAAGTTCTGATTGAGCTGTATCGTACTTACTGGTGCAAACGTTTCTTCGTAATCTCTTCCGAATTTCTGGGTGTAACCTTTGGCAACCAACCTGCATCAACCACGCATCAAGTTGGGCGGATTTCGTTAACATCTTTCGCAGGGTCAGCATCATTTGCTTTTTTTTTTTATTTTTTATTAAAGAAACTTTCCAAAATATTATACATTAAAAAAAAAAAAACATCTTACGAAAAATTGATATATGAACACAGTAAACAATTTAAAAAATGTCTTTAGATCTTTCTTTGTCTTTTATTAAAGTGATCTCTACCCTCCTCCTCCTCTTCTTCATCCTCATCATCTTGCCCTGGGGCTGGTGGAAATGTCTGGACCGCTTGTTGTGGAGCCGGCGTTGGTGGAAGAAGTGGTTGAGGCACCAACGGAGGAAGCACAGGCGCCGGCACTGCCGGTGGCTGCCGCTCAAACGGCATAACTGGTGCAACAGTCGGTTCTGACATCGCCGGCGCTGTTGGAACTTCTTGAGGCTGTGAAGCCGGCTCTGTTGGACCAGACGAAGCTTTTGGGTCTTGGATCTGTGGAGCCGGCGATGCAGGAGTTACTTGTGCTGTCGGGCCTCGTGAAGCCGGCTCTGTTGGACCATACGAAGCTTTCGGATCTTGGATCTGCGGAGCCGGCGATGCAGGAGTTACTTGTACTGTCGGGCCTTGAACTGCAACCATTTTTCCTGACCGTAGTAGCGTTGGTTGTGTTCGATAGATGGCCTATTCGAAATTTTTGCTTTCAACGAGAACTCCCCTGAGTGAATACTGAAGTACTTGCAAACAGTATCGGGGCCACAGGAAAAGCTAGTTAGATGACGTAGAGTTAATCTATCAGGATGAGCAATTGACCAGGTAACTTGGTGCAACTTCATTGTTTCGGTATTTGCGGCAAGACAATTTGAAGAATATTTTTAATAGAAGAAATATTATCATCCGTGATCTCAAACAATTTCACTCCAGGGCAATGAAGTTGCAATTCACTGAAAAGGGTTTCAGATTTCGCCAAATCATTTCCTTGACATACCAATCTGCCCGCTGTTCAAGACTCCGCCAATGCCGTCCACCGCCCCCTTACCGTGGCCAGCTTCGCTGAAATTTCATGTGGACCTTTGGGCAGATGGAATAATTTCTGATATTTTTTTGAAATTTTGCCTTTTCCTCTTCTCCGCCGGGCATGGACCTTGTTTTTTATATGTAATGCGTAAATTAATGTTTTTTCAAAGAACTCAGAACATATTCGACAGGTCTTATTTTTGCATGAAGTGGCCTCATAGTGTGATTCATAAACTTTTAATAACTTAAATTCGCATACGTATGGTACTCCTCACATTGATCTTTCTTCGGCGTAAAAAAAGAACTGTTGAATTCATTATCAAATATATCTTCATATAGCCATTTTTTCGCTGTTGTTCGTATTTGATTATCTCTGCAGTAAGTCTTGTACAAACTGTACATTTTCTATATTATTTACATGTCCGCAAACTTTACGCTTTCAAATCCATCTCATTCTAAACCTTAGTGATTCGATTCGTTTGTAATTATTAAAGAAAATCGTGTCGTGTCGTTCCCTTATTATCCTGCTCCGGATACCTTCCTCGTCAAAAGGCCAAAAACTCCTTTGGAAGTACGTTCTCATCCCCATTAGGGTACACACCCTATTGCGAAGCATGAAGGCGCCAGCAGCCTCAGCCATCCGACGCTCCAGCCTAATCTCCCTCGCCCTCGAGTAGTACCTAACGAAATCTTCCTCTGATGGAAATTCATGTTGGGGGCGAAGGGTAAGAAGCCGTGATTATGGATAGGGCAAAATAATAATCGTCCATTATTAATCATTAACCAAAAAAATTCTTTTTCAGTTCTACATATAACTTTATTTCAGGTAATAGGTAAAGTAGAAGTTCGCGTACTCCACATGTTACAGTAGGTAATTTCTCTTAATAATTTCGACATTTCACATATTGTTCAGTACAGTTCAATTTCACTTAAAGTGATTTAAGGCTACTTAATCTTCCAGCGATTTTCTATCTTTAAACGAAGGAAGGTTTTCGCAGGGTCATTCCCCTGTCCAGTGACTTGGACACCTTGGTCTACCAGATAATGGCTGAGGTGGATTTTCGTTATCGCTTTGCGCTTTAGCAGGTGTACAGCTGAGCGGGCCTGCTCCACTATCTTCTCTGGAATGTCTTGGTTATCTGTACTGTTTCAATGTTCGTAGTCAGACCATGCTTCTTTCAAACATTTCCACAGTTACGCGATTTTGATTTGGTTTTTTTTTTTTTGTGCCATGGTTTTCCAGTAGTTCATGTCGCATAACAGTGTCATGCTTCTTCTAATCGTTCCCTCAGCTGATCAACGTTCTGAAACCCAGAGGCGAGTCTCCCGGTTAAACCACGGTTAATCACGTATTTCATCATCAGGAGAGTACCGGTATTGGTAACATGACAGTCCTTTGATATTTATTTTCCTCATTTCGGGGAAACCACTTATAGACCCGGGTGTTGGTTTTGAAGTTACAATTTCATTTTCAATTATTCCATGGTTTTCTTCTTCCAATTCTTCTTCTGCGCTATTTCATACGATATATTGTGATTGTGACTCGGATTGTGAACAACGATGCTTGAAATAAGTTGATCATCCACGTGTCTAAAGAAAATTGTCTCGCTCATGAAATAGTCACATATTGAATAGTCACGAAATCACGCAGTTGTTTGTGTGCTTTAGCCAGCAGGCGTGGTCGTCATGATGTCATTTGCAAAAGGATCTGTTGAGTCTCTTTGATTCAAGCAGTATCCACGATGGACGCAGGAAACTCCACATATTATTTTCAGCTAATGATATGAAGTTGGGCACATTTTCATTCTCTATCAACCTCCACACAGGCTTACAGGTGCTACTACGCTTCTTGCAAGCCGTCTTCTTCCTGTATTCTTCATTTACGGGGTTCGCCCGTTTTCCCCCCATCCACCATGGCTCCCGGTAGGACATCCGATCCCGATATTCCAGGTTATTATGATAGCCTGTAGGCTAACATAATAACCTGGAATATCGGGATCGGATGTCCTAATTCTCCATGCACGAAAAAAATTTCCCATTTTGAACCCGTACTATGGGACTGTACGATTGTCGGGAATCCTAAAGGGGTAATCCCTTTAAACTCATGGGAACTTCCTGTAGTAATAATTGTTATTGGGAGGATGGACGTGATTTCTGACTTGGGGTCGTTGTGAGGGTGCATTGGCCAGTGAGATGTGAGCGGGTCAACTCGAGTATTATCTTTTCTGATGTGGGTCTTTGGGGACGTTTTGGGCTTTGGAGTATCGGAGATCTTATGGAGCTAATTGGTTTCATCACCATCTAGGAGTTTTTGTTTTGCAGCTGGGGGTTTGAGACAGTCATAGTGTTTATTTGAGAGCCATAGGTTCCATGTTTGTAAAGATACTATGTCGGTCCCAGCTGTGGGAGTGTGGGTTATGGACTATTGACCTGGCTGGTGTACGGTGATAGTTGCTGAATATTTACATGCAGCTGCCTGTATGGTGAATTCGTACCCATATTCTCCATCTGTGGCAATCCTTTGACACAAGAACATAATTGTGTAATTCCCGTCCAGGAAGCTTTCAAATTGTAGGTGGTTGAATAATACAAATGTTAGTAGGTCGTTGCGTATATCCATGTATCCACCGGCCCCCCCTCGGCACGCCACTGTGTCTGGGTGTCCTTTCCCTTTAAATGCAGAGTTGCCTATCTTTAGAAGGCAATTGTGTAATTTTCCCTAGTTTGGGCTGTGTGTAGTAATATGGCGAGTGGCACAGCACCTACATTTGTTGCCCCAAACATAAATGTCACAACACTATTTGTGTCACATGAACCACTCGAATCTACAAAACAATGTCACCCGAAAAGCTCAACTTGTGAGCTCTTTTCATCGAAGGGGTTAGTACAAGAATTACTGTTGGCTCTTCCTTAACTACAGTATCACATCAATGCCTTGTTTCAAAAACAAATCTTGCTTCTCCTTTAAAACAGTAATGATACTTTTTTCAGTCCTATCACCAAAATTCTCTCTCCTCCAATTGTCATGCACTTAACGTGAAGTAGGATTGACCTGTGCATTTGCAAAATTTTTACTATCATACCTTGTTGTGTAGTGCTAATAAGTTTTAATTCGTGAAATTCTTTTGCACAAGCCATCACTCATTCGTAAATAACTCAGAGCACCTACCACATCAGTGAGATGCGAGTGAACGAAATTCAAGAGGATGACAACACAGAGATCATCAACGATGTATTTGTCCTTTTTCCTGATGTCTTTTGTGTCGTGTTTAATCGTTATGGTTATACTGGCACCGCAGTCCTTGTCTCTCTAACTCGTGGTGATTTACCTTTTATGGGTCTGTTTCTGCAGCTGCCAGCTTTGTTAAAACTATTGTGTTTACACACAAACTTTTTCGTGTACAAAAAGCGTTCTGGAGATAGTTTGGTGCTTCTGCAAATCCAATTTGTTTTAGAACTATTACGGAACTTTTTTATCCATTCATCACACTGCTTCCTGTAAGCCTCTTTCTCGCTGAATTCTGTTCTAATCGTTGCCTTATATCCATTTTCTTCGGAAGAATGCCCAGAAATCAGGCCATCTGGAGTGGCACATAGAAATGGATATTCTTTGGAAATAAATAGGCCACATTCTTTACATTTTTTAGCTTGTTCAAAGAGGGTAACGGCAGTTTTTTCATATTTTAGACCATGTAGTATCGGTTTTGATTTTAATTACTTTGAAGTCATTAATGATTGGAAAACTTTTTCTTTGTGAGCTCTTTCAGTAAGTTTGCTAATTAATCCAAATTTGGATGCAGAAATCCTAAGGGGACGTTCTTCATGCCATTTTTTGCACTTGTACTGCTGTTTTGTGGCAGTTTCAATCGCCTGTTGTAAAT